>RJWM01017458.1:0-43068 GCA_004363535.1 Dasyprocta punctata | reverse complement strand
TGTACAAACGTAGGAGAAGGAGCAGGGCACCAGGACGCACAGGCCCTCCTGCACGTTCACAGATTCCTGGACTTGGAGCTTGTGTTCTCTTCCATACTGCTGCAGGGACCCTGGAGGGAAACAGAAGCTCAGCTGCAGCCCCGACCCTCAGCCCTGCTGACCTCCCGTCCTCACTCACTCACCAGCCCACAGCAGGGGCAGCAGCAGCAGGGCCAGCATCTTGCTTGTAGTGGGGTAGAGCCAGTTAGGTCCTTGTCAGAGAAGCATTGCCTCACTGTGGGGTGGGGCCAAGGACACTGAAGCAGAAGTAGCTGATGAGGGAGAGCTTGGGCCAGCTCCCAAGGGGAACTAGTGCTAAGGAACAATGTGGATGAGATGGGTGGGGGAGTTCAGCTGTCCCCACCCCACCAGGCACTGTAGGTGACAAGACTGAGGTCCCCAGGAGACAAAGCTGGTCTGTGAAAGGAGGCTGCCTTCCTGATGATGTTCAAGTCAACAGTGAGTACGGCAAGGCAGTGAGTGCAGATGGAAGACATGAGCGAGGGCCTGTCCTGTGGCTGGGTGAGATGTACGTCAGCTCCAGCCTCTGGCTGACCACCAAGATATTCTGGGGAAACATGTTTTAAATTTTTTAAAAATATTTAAATGTTGACCAAAAAGGAAGCAGTTTTTAAACCCAAATTTTGGAGACTGAGAGCTCCGGGAAGGGCTTGAGCACCTTTGTCCTGAAGGAATTTTCAGGACAGGTCACACTCACTGTCATTCTGGGTGATGAAGGTGAGGCCCAGGCCATAGAGGACTTCATTCCACTATTCAGGGTGCCAGAAGGGCACAGGACAGATTTTTCACCAGGAACCTCATGAAGTTCAGTCTTAGGGCCTTTCCCTTGTAGAGACCTCTTAAATCTGTGGTAAAAGCCTGAGAAATGCCTGGGAGTAACCTGTCATCTTTCTGGGTTTGTGTGTGTGTGTGTGTGTGTGTGTGTGTGTGTATAATTTAGTAAAGGTTTGTTCAAATTTAACTCTGAGAATGATTTGTGGGAATAAAGAAAGCCTCTTGACTTATGAGTGAATAAAAGAAATTTCAGTCAGCCATGCACGATGAAATGCTGACTTATGCATATATTCTAACATACAGAAGTTCCACTTTGAAAGTGTCACCAATGGAAAGTAATCAAAGAGAATCCATCAAAATTTTCCCTGGAACGTATGCAGGTATACTAGACATAGGCTATACTATTAGTAAAAATTATGCTATTTTTTCTGAGTGCCCTTTTGGTAAATTTTCAGCATTTAGAGACTTATGATTTTGATGTGATATATTTTCCAATAAAAATGCATGACAAATAAATTGTAATTTTCTGAAAGACAAAAATACTCTCCTTGACCAGATTTCAGACAGCCTGCTCTGACCACTTTTATAACTAGTATACGTGTGTGATGATCTCGATTCTTATCCCATACTCCCTAGTAGTCTTCCTTCCCATGTTAACCACTGTTGAGTAATTTTTCTTTAATAAAAGTATAAATGGTGGGCTCCCTAAGACCTAGGACTGTCACATCTGAGTGTTCAAGTAAGAAAGAAGTAATAGCATGCAGTTTACAGGTAAGATTGTCTTCGATAAAGTAAGGACTACAAAAAGGAATGTTGTTGTGGCATGAACAGGATTTACATGGGTGCACAGCACAAATCACCCTTCTGTGGTGTCCAGTAGATCTCAGTTGTGTGGTGAGAGTCAGCCCAGACTTAATCCCTGTGTTCATGTTGTGTTCCATCAACCTCAGATACACAAGTGACAAAATTCTTGATATAAATTTTTTGGATGAATTATGTAGTGTGGTTATTGTTCCCAATTTTGTCCTTTGCACAGTAAATATCAAGAAAGGTAGCAATGATGATTTGAAACACCTTCATGATATAACACAAGGAAGTAAGATTTAAAGAGAAATTTTCTAAGAGTTACAAGGTAAAACTCAACAAACATACCTAGTCAGTGGATAGCATAAGAAGACATGGAAAATATGCAAAAGTATAAGAATCGAAAGGACAAAAAACGTCTCTTTTCTTAGAAGACATGATTGCATATAGAAACATCCAAGTGGGCTGCGGATTTAGCTCAGTTGCCTTAGCACCTGCTTGGCAGGTGCAAGGTTATGAATTCAATCCCTGGTACAAAAAAAAAGATGAAATATTCAAAAGTATACACACTTACATTTGGTAGCTAAAAAGGAAAATAGAACAGCTGATAAGTATTGTTCCAATTAGAAAATTTTATTTTTCTATCACAATGACAAATAGGATGGAATGCTACAAAATATGCTGTTAACAGCAGCATCTGTGATAGTAAGTTAAAACAGGACCACACCTGACCAGCATCACCCCATCAGTGACCTATGGTTCACCTGGTTTGCACGCTTGACTAAAACTTGAGCTATATCTTTAAGGCAAACTTGGATGTAGTTGAACAAATCAGAGCCAGCTAAACCTTATGATTAAATAAGTAGGGAGTTTTCACTGGAGTTGATCAAATAAGACAGTGGTATAATTGCAACCAATTAAATATTTTCTTTGCTTTCTATCTGTGTCTATGTCATAAAAGTCCCCCATTTGTGTCCTGTCAGTGGAGGACCTTGGATTATAACTGCAGGTTTGAAAATCACTGCCAACTCAATTAAACTCTTTTTTTTTATTTTAAAGAGGATAAAACAATAAAACCAATCAAAACTAAACCGTGTAAGAGATATGGGACTTCAAAACATTATCAAATCAACAATAATTACCATAATACCTTTCAATATTTTCAAAATAGCTGCAGATAACTTTGGATATAGTAAAAATCAAACAACAGAATAGAACACAATAAAAACAAAACTATAAATACAATAAAAGATTTCAAAAAAAGCCAAAGTAAATCCAAAATTGCTACCATAATATATCTTGCTATCCTTGAAATATCTTCTCCTACCCTTGGATTTAACATAATCAAACAAAACAAAAGAGAATAAAACCCAACCCAACAAAACAATGGAAATGATATAGGGCCTCAAAAGAAGACCAGAGGGACTCAACAAGGGTTGCAACGCTCAGAAGGTGATCCCCGCTAGATGCCAAACTGCATACTGATATCCTCTGAACCTATGATCAGACGACTGGCCCTAGACCTTCAATGTTAGTGAAACAACAAAGCACCACAGGCATCCAATTGCATTTCACCTCAATAGCTACCATCATAGCCTGTGTTTCTCTGGATAAGCCAGGCATTAACAAGGTGAGGCTTGGTGGTTGGTACTTCCTGTCTGCCAGCCCATATGCTGGAAGGGATCAGTGATTTGGAGCTAGGGAAGGAACTCCAAGAAGAAGAGGAAGAAGACAGACAAGTGTCCCAATTGTACCAGGAGCAGGAGCAGGAAGCAGTGGTGGCTGCTGTGTTTGCACAGCCCCAGGCAAGCTGACTCAAGCCTCTCCATTAAGTGGAAGACAATCTGTGATTAGTGACTGTAAACGGAAGGAACCCCAAGAAAAAGATAAAGAAAAGAAGCAAAAGGAAAAATCCAGCTGTGTCATTTTGTAACAGGTATTGGATTCTGATGGAACCATCTACAGCAGGTGTCTTGAGAAACAAAACCACAAGAGGGAAAGGAAGAAAAACATAATTATCATCTGTCCTGATTTCCCAATAGATCTCAGCCCTGTTTTTCAGGGAAAATGCTAGTTCGTTACAATCAGACTTTTAAGTCACACAATTTATGAGTGGGAGTTTCATGTTACAAGTTGGAAATGCTGTGTGTTGTCATTCATGAAAATATTGCACTTGTAGCCCAATAAGAAAACCACAGTAAATTTTGTGTCACAGTGACATTTATAACTCATATCAGTTAGCCATTTTATCCCTGTTCTAACAATAAATAGTGATAATTAATTTAGTCAGATTCCTTCCCAAAATTTAAACATAAGCACAATAGTTTCTGAAATTTTTATAATGTTGAATTGTGATCTAATCCGTGAGAAACCAGGGGTTTAATATAGGAATTAAAAACAGACAAAAAATAGCAGATATAAATAATCCTTAATTGTACATCGGACTAGTTCAGCCCTTGAGCATCTTTGCCTGTCTTTGGTAATGTTCATTTTAGACATTATCCGGAGAACTGAGGCTGGAACTTCAATTTCATATAGATTGAAAGAGCAAGTATTTGTATTTGTTTTCTAATAACAAAAATTTGCATAAAACTAATTCTTCTAACCGGTCCATATGAGATATTAATGACTTTATAGTGTTGCAAAATTTTGATGAGTTCTGGAATTTTCCAATAGATAAGCTGGACTCCAGTGACTGTTAATGGGGTGAGTGAGGTTAGGAGGAAACCACAGTGGTGGTGAGGCCTTGTGAATGTGTGGAGGGAGCAAAGCAGATAGTTGAGTGTCTGCTTTGTCCTAGAATTACTTTCTCAACCTTAAATTTTAAAACACTTTTATTACTAGAAGATTAAGCACACTTACCAAAACCAACAAAAAAGCACATTTCTAAAAGGAAGTTAGAGATAGTCTCAGAGTGCAGTGAAAGACACTAAAAATCTCAGCATAGATGAGTTTGGCAAAATATGTAAAAGCAATCAGATTTTTTAACTTACGAGAACCAAAAAATTTGAAAACATAGTGTTTATAGAATTCAGAAAGAATGTTTATTTAACTTTATTGTGAGGCAACATGTATTTTCCTGTATTTCTAAATATAGTTTTGGAAAATATCCTTAATAATCCTTTTTATGTACTTGAGATTTAAAATTTGTTTTAGTCATCTTGAAAAGACTGTTGCTGCTCTAATCCCTTGTGTGCTTTACATACTAAGCCTCAGAAAATGTGTTTATTTAAGAGCATCACAAAGTGATCTGAGCATCCTTCTTGTGGTTGCGGATGACAAAAAACCACGAAAAATATTCTAGCTTTCTTTAAGCTATGTGATTAAGTTTGTGATCTAAAGCCAGTTATGAGTCTATATGTTAAAAGTAAGGTTTTATTTGTAGAAGGGGTTACTCTAAGGAAGAAAATCTAGGGTCAGGTTGTACCTTATATACCCTTCTATATTGCATGTCTGTTTATATTCCTTAATTTGTTATATCTTCATTTTTTCTGTGCTAGCATGATAAATCACCAGAGAACCTGTTTGGGGTATAAAAGTTGGACAAAGAAATACTGGTGAGTTTCTTACTATGACCTAGCCTCCTTGTTGGTAACTAACCAGATGTGCTGCATAGCCCCTGCTCACACGGTTGCCCTCCCTGGTGTTTACTCCCCATAGAACCCATTTTGGGTCGCGGAGACCTTGGCCTTGAGCTCTGTTCACCCCACAACAAGCAGTAGTGACGCTGCATTACAGCTCAGCAATCAAAACACAGCATGCCTAAGGGAAGCACAGTGGAGGTGTTCTTTTTTGAGATTTATATTCTTATCTATTTTGCTTTTTAAGAATATATGTGAAATTATTCTTTTGTAATTTGCTGTCATCCATCTTTGTTCCAAAGACAATACTGCCACTCTGTGTTCTCTCTAGAAAAAGAAGGAAAATGAAAACAAAAATAGAAACAAAGAAACTGAAAAGCAGTAAAGCTGCTATCAGATAAGTAGATGTCAAGGTATAGTTATGAGAAGAAATGAAAAAGTGCGTTGTGTTTGTTAATTCAGTCTTTTTCTGTATAATATTTCCAAGGCAGACTTTACTATATTCCTAGAATTCGATTTGATACACCCAGAGTAATAATAATAAGAGGTTTGCTTTCCTTACTGTGAGGGAAAATTAAACATTCAATTCTATTAAAACAAACTTACTTTAAAAAAAGTATCTATTTGTTAACTATAGTAATGAATCATGTATCAATTATCACCATTTTTCTGAAAATGTGTCTATATTAGAAGCACAAATTGAAGTCTTCTGAAAAATATTTCTGAATCAATGGAGTAGAAATGATTGACTTACAATGAAGTCATAGGTATGAGGTACAGAATACAAAAAAAATGTGAAAATAAGCTGAAAGCACAACCCTGCTAGAGTAGATTCTACTATTAAAGTAGTGGATCCTACTACTTGAGAAAAATGAAAATCAAGATCTTGCTAAATACATCACAGTGAAGGTCATTAAAAAACAATGACTTTGTGCATACCCACATGGCTACAGCTGAAAAGTCTGCTACACCAGGGATTGACAATGATGTGGAGGAACTGGAATGGTCCAACACTGCTGCAGACAATGTGGGTGCACTCTGCTACTTTGGAATATCTGCTTGGCAATATCTGCTTGTGATAAAAACCACTTATCCTATCACCCAGCAATCCCCAAAATAAGATCTAACCAGAAAAGAAACCTTAACATGATTTTGCAGGATGCTTGTAATATAAACCCCACCCCTAAAATAAGCTCCACTTAAGATTGTGAGCTGGATGGATGCATTTATTACATCCATCTCAACACCTGACAACTCAGTTGAATTATAGATAAAAATATTAATGCATGAGCAAATATAAATAATACTATTGATAGTAATACTTTAACTAATGACAATAAAATTTATAATTAAGTATATTTGTAAATACCCAAGCAGATGTCTTTGGGTAAGTGGTAAACACCTGTGTAAACAGATGAACTTGAGACTTAATGCTAATGGCCAGAGTACAGACACAAAGCACAAATAATGTGTACACTTGATTATGAATGAACATTTTTGTGTTTAATAGAAATCTTCATAATTCAGCATACCACGAGTTGTGTGGTGCAGCATGAGCAGTCCACATAGACAAGAAGTGATCATTTAAGGAGAGCTCTGTTGCTAGATGTGAGAGATTGGGGCCAACTGTTCTACAGGACACAGAGTCACAGGAGATTAAGGCAAGAATTCAGGGTTTTGAGAGTTAAGAAAATGCTGTACAAGATGATGTGACTATTTGAATAAATGTGGATTTTCATACATGAATGAATGAGTAAATGTAGTTTGCTGTACCTAAAACATAATACAACCCCTGAAAATAAGCCCCATTGAGTCTTTGGAGCAAAATATTATGCCAGGTCTTATTTTTGGAGAAATACGGCAAACTCTTCTCTCTCTGGCTGACCTCAGGACCACGTCCATGTGGAAGACACCATAAACAGAGCAGCTCCAGATGAGATGACCCAGAGGAGATTTGAGCTGTCACCCATTACAGGCAAGTGACAGTTTGCAAATTGTCTTGAACCCAATTGCTGCTAAAGCAACAATACAAACAAACAGTCGTCTTGTAGTAGCGTAACTGATCCCAGAGTCCCCACAATAGGACATTAGCAGCTTCCAGACATCAATCCAAAATGGCCAAATATATATATTTATAAAGAGGAAAACAGGACCTATTCTTTTTTTTTTTTCTTTTGTCTTTTTGAGACAGGTCTCACTATGCAGTTCTGGGTGGAATCCAGCTAACTTTGTAGCCCAGACTAGCCTCAGACTTGCAAGGATCCTTCTACCTCAGCCTCCCTAGTACTGGCACTACAGGCAGGGGCCAGCACACCCCGCAGAAACTGTCCTGAAGGTCACAACACACAGAACAGCAGGAAGTGAATGACACCGCCCAGGGTCTGGAACTGCGGTGAGTAAGGTCACAAGATGGCAGACAAGGACTCCAAGGCAGCTGCTGTCACTGTGCTGGAGGAGCTGCAGGCCCTGGCAGCCTCTGTCATTTTTAGATTCTAGTCATGAGCAGCACCATCCAATATTTGCCTCTCTGAGTCTGGCTTTCTCACTTAGCCTAAAGTCATTCAGGAATATCAATGTCACTGTCACAGCATCTCCCTTTTGTTAGTAACTGAACAGTGTGATTATTGTGTTTAGGAATGGCTGAATAAGCAAGGGATAGGTTCACATACTGAATGATCCACTGACAACAATACTAAAAATAAAAATGTGCTTCTGAAGACAACACAGATAATTCAAGGTGATCTCATTGAGCTGAAAGGCCAATCACTTAATCGTGTGCAAGGTTTGCTCCTGGGTACAGAAAGCACAGTGCTGGAGCACAGGTGCACATGGATGGTAGAGACAATGGTGATGGCTCTGGGTGTGTGGACCAGGCTGGGGTCAGCAGTCCCAGAGAGGGGACCAGGGCCAGAAAGAGTCTGCACACTGAGCTGGGCGGTGGAGGCAAGGATGGGTCCATCTACTTGAATCCTCCTCACCATACTCTTCACGTTTTCATGTTGACTTTTAATTATGCATCAAAAAATGAATACAGAGGCACTGGTGGTGCAGGTGAGAGGCAGAGCATACCATCCCCCACCCCGACTTCCAAAGAAGGAAAAAAAACAAAAACAAAAAAAACCAAAAACCACTGGAAGGCTTCAGTGAAACATCTTTAACAAAATAAAGCTCACCAAATCATGATCTTGTTCAAAAACTCTCACAAAATATTAAATAGTAAACTCAATTCTATGTTGCTTTGCTCATTCTAATGTCTATGCATAATGCAATGCAGTGATAGCCTAGAATAATGACACTGAGGCAGGACCTTTACCTGGAAAAGAAAAGCTGTGCTCATGACTCCATGGGTGTCAGTGCCCATGCTGCTAGGGAAGGTGGGAGACTGAAAACTCAGGTACACCCTGGGAATTCTTGGTAGAGGTTGGTGGGCCTCAAACTTCATTGTTACTACATGGCTGGGGATGGGGAGGGAGCAGAACGGAGGAGGGCAGGGTGAGGGTCATGAGAGTTAGGGTGGGGCAGGACCTACAGGAATGGGAGTAGGTAATGCGTCCAGGTCAGGCAGGACACAGAGGGACAGGCAGCAGGGTATGAGTCCAGAACTTCCAGGGAGAGGTGACAGCACTGTTCCCAGGATTCTCCTGTCTGGCCTGCATGTGGACAGCTCCTTCACCAGTGGACAAGAAGGGGCTCAGTGAGGCCTCTCAGAGCTGCGCCCCTGAGCACCTCCACACCTGCAGAGTCAGCACAGGTCTCAGGTCAGAGGCTGTGATTCTAACTCCAGGTGGGGAGCAGAGCTCAGTCCCACCTCGAGCCCAGAACCTTGGCCAGGAGCCCTGCAGAGGAACAGGCCTGCTCACCTGGTGTAGTAGATCCAGGTGAGGCCATAGGTGAGCAGGAAGCCAGCCCCCTTCAGGGTCCTTCTGATCAGGATGAGTACCAGGGTCCAGGAGCCCTCCTGCTTCTCAGCCTCACAGATGCAGGAAGAGGGGCTTCCTGGGAAAGAGGAGGGTATAGCGTTCTGTCCCCAGGCCTGGCCTCTCCCCCATCTGAAACACCTGCCAGGCTGAGGCCCTAGCTCCTGTGCTGCTATTCACCCTGCACAGAGAGGCTCAAGGAAAAGTGCTGGGAGCCCAGAGGGTGCTGAGCCTGGCAGGTGAGTGCCCCTCCATCCTCAGCCTCTACCTTGGACAGCTCCAGGATTCCAGATCCGGAGAAGCAGTAGGGACATGGGGTTTTTTCCTTCAAGGTCCAGCTCAGGTTGGCAGGGGGGTTGCTGTCAGCTTCACAGGCCAGACACAGGGACTGTTCTTCCAGGAGAGACAGCAAGGAGCCATTGCTCAGGTTATGCAGGGCTGGGTGAGAAATGCACAGAGAGGAGGCCAGAGATGACAACTGCCTCCTCCCTCTTCCCATTGAACCCAGGCAAACAGAGGATGATGTGGCAAAGTGTGAGAATGTTTTTGTGGTCATGACTGAGGGAAGAAAATCCTGTCAGCAGGAGGCTGTGTCACCTGCTAAGAAGCATGAGGACAGCTAAGGGAGGGATGTGCCAAGACTTGAGCCAGCCCCAGAAATGGGGAAACAGTTTGCATCTTCCACCTGGCAGGGAGGAGATCCAAGTGCTCAAATGCACACTGGAGCTGGATAAGGAGGCATCTGGGTGTTTGAGACTTAGTGGTCTGGCTGTGCACCTTGGCCTGTGTGTAGGAAGAACACTAAAATGTTCTCTGGGATTAGAAAGAGATGGCCTGAGCTGGAGAGGGTGGACAGGAGGCTGAGGGTGAAACTGAGTCAGTGATCCAGGTTCCAGGAGAAAATGTGTGCTGAGTTGGAGGCTAGGGGAAGGAAAGCAGGAAATGACTTGAGCTGATATTACTGAGACTCAGTGACTCAGGGGTTCCAGCAGGGCAGAAGGCAGTCACTTAGTGTAAAGTTCAGAATGCTCCTCAGGTGGTGTGGGCAGGGGAGAGGCATCAGCAGGAGGCATCTAGGGTGCAGATCTGAGCTGCAGGTAAACATCTGGGTGTAAAGCAATGGGAGGCATCAGGACAGGGACTCAGAAAGAATGGGTGATCCAAGAGTTCAAGACAGATGAAAGGGGATCCTAGGCAGATCTAAAGGCATGAGACTGTTAAAGTTCCCAGAGAAGACGATCAGATCAGAGACCAAGTAGGAAAGGTCTTGGAGCAGGAGAGGGAAGAGAAATATAAGAAAGAGGCCAGGCCCAGGGACAGAGCTTAGAGGGCAGGCAGTTGAGGGGTGGGGAGGGAGAGGAGAACTGGGCTCCATGATTGCAGAGTTTCTGTTTCTAATGTCTGGAAGAGCCACGCAGATAGATTGCACAACACGATGAAAGGCCATGACAGTGCTGAGTTGTACTCACAAGCATGGTAAGACAGCACAGTTCCCCCTTGTGTTTTATCACTATTAGAAATAGATTTGAAATGAAAAGTTGAAAGAAAAAGGATTAGCCAAATGCAGTTTGTGTTTCTCAATGAAAGTGTTTGGCGATGGGTTTGTGGGGCCAGGTCCAACCCCAGGGCATTGGGAACTGAGGGTCCCTCACCCACCACCTTTTGTGTCCTGAGTCTGTAGGATGCAAACATCACAGCCCCAGAGAGAGCAAATTTATCTCTACCAATGCCATTTCTGAGGAAGACACTGATGCTGAGGTCTTGCAGAGCATCTAGAGAGAAAGACGGTCCGGATTCAGGTGAGCAGCAGGATGGTGTGGGCCTGGGAGGTAACAGATGCATGGGAAGAGGAGGGAGATGTCTGTGTCTCTATGCTTGCCATGTTCCAGACTCATCTTAGAGTTTTCTCAGGTCAGTTTTCACACACACACACACACACACACACACACACACACACACACACAGAGAGAGTTCACACAGCTGCCCTCCTCAGCACTCACAGGAGACACTGAGCCTCTCTGTGGTCACCTGAGATCCTTTGAATTTCACCTGGCAGGTGAGGTTGGTGTTGTGGTCCTCGGGCCTCAGGGCAAGAATGAGCACTGAGGAATTCAGGCTCCCAGGGTCCATGGAGTTGAGGGAGTCCCCTGACCAGGAGAAGGTGAGGAGCCACTCCTCTTGGCAGGACTCTGGCAGGCTGCAGCTCAGGCGCGTGGGGCGGCTGGACTCCAGAGGCTCGGGAATGTGTAGGACGGATTTCTCTGTGAGGGCTGAGGAGGAGACAGGGAGCTGCCTGGGCCCAGGGTGGGGACACTGTGTGACTCTGACAGTGACTGGTGCCTCAAGGTCCAAGCAGGTCCAGGTCCCATGTTTCTGTGACATCCCCAGCCCCAGGACCAGAGCAGAGAAGTGTCTAACATTTTGTTCTTGTTCTCATACGGGGGGCTCCAGCACCTGAGGTCCCCTCCTGGGGACTCTCCCTACCTGTCACCCGCAATCTCAATGGATTATTTACATAAACATATTTTTCATTATCTTCACGATCATATCCTCTCTTCTTCACTGCCTCTATTCTGAAGACATAGGTTCCTGTGTCCTCCATTTTGGCACCTCTGATGCTCAGGGAGCAGTTGCTGGTCCTGATGTCCCCATGGAGGTTGAATCAGTCTTTAATCTCTGGCTCCAGTACATATTTTGGGTTGTCTGTGGCCACAGGATCACCATCCATTAGACTGTGCCTGACTTGGAACCAGGGTATGTAGAAATCTCCAGGGAAAGACCACACAAGCCAGCAGCAGAAGAAGGAGCAGGGCACCAGGATACACAGGCCCTCCTGCACTGTCACAGATTTATGGACTTGGAACTCATACCTTGGATCCTGCTGCATTGACCCTGGGGTGACAAAGAAGCTCAGCTGCAGCCCTGACCCTCGGCCCTGCTGATCTCCCTCCCTCACTCACTCACCGGCCCTCAGCAGGGGCAGCAACAGCAGGGCCAGCATCTTGCATGTGGCAGGGGTAGAACCAGTTAGGTTCCTATCTGGGAAGCATTGCCAGAGTATGGAGAAGGGCCAGTGAAGCTGAACCGAAAGCGATGGTGAAGGAGAGCTGTGGTCACCCCCAAAGGGGAACTAGTGCTAAGGAACATTGCGGGTGAGATGGGTGGCGGAAATTCAGCTGTCCCCATCCCACCAGGCGTTGTAGGTGACTGAGGTCCCCAAGAGTCAAAGTTCATCAGTGAAAAGAAGCTGCCTTCCAAACACTGTTCAAGTCAACAGTGAGTACGGCAAGGCAGTGAGTGCAGATGGAAGACATGAGCGAGGGCCTGTCCTGTGGCTGGGTGAGATGTACGTCAGCTCCAGCCTCTGGCTGACTGACCACAAATATTCTGGGGAAACATGTTTTAAATTATTTAAATCTTGGCCAGAAAGGAGGCACTGTTTCAACCTGAATTATAGAGGCTGAGATCTCAAGGAAGGGCTTGATCACCTTTGCCCTGAGTGAGTTTTCGGAACAGGGTACACTCACTGTGGTTCTGGACAGATGAAGGTGAGGCCCAGGACATAGAGGACTTCATCCCACCAGGGTGCCAGAAGGGTATACGACAAATTTGTCACCAAGAAACTCATGAAGTTCAATCTTAGGACCCTTCTCTTGTAGAGTCTCCTCAAATTCCTGGTAAAAGCCTGAGAAATGCCTGGGAATAACCTGTCATCTTACTGAGTTTGTGTGTGTGTGTGTGTGTAACTTAATAAAGATTCTTCAAATTTAATTCTGAAAATGAGCTGTGGGAGTAAAGAAAGTTTTGAGACTTATGAGTGATCAAAAAAAATTTCAATCAACCATGGATGATGAAATGCTTACTTATATGTAAATTCTAATGTACAAAAATTCCACTTTGAAAGTGTCACCCATAGAAAGGTAATCAAAGAGAATCAGTCAAAATTATGAGTGGGACATATTCCCATACACTAGACATAGCCTACACTCTTTGTAAAAATTATGGTTTATTTGCTAAGTGCCCTTATTTTTTTTAAATTTTCAGCCTGTTGGGGCTTATATTTTTGATGTGATATATTTTACCATAAAAACTGAGTGACAAATCTTATAGTTTTTCAAAAGACTGAAAAACACTCTCCTTAACCAGATTACAGATGGCCTCTTCTAACTGCTTTCATAACTAGAATATATCTGTGATAGTCTTGAGTCTCACCCCTATACTCCCAAGTAGTCTTCTTTCCTACATTAAATAGTGTTGAGTGATTTTTCCTTAATAAAAGTATAAATGCTGGGCTCCTCGACACCTGGCTTGCCCTGCCTGGGTGTTCAGGTAACAAAAAAGTAATGGCATGCATTTTACAGGTTAGATTGTCTTCAGTAAGGTAAGGGCTAACAAAAGGAATGTAGGTGTGGCATAAACGGGCTACACATGATTATACAGCACAAGTCCACCCCTCTGGGGTATGTAGCAGATCTCAGTTGTGTGGTGGGAGTCACCCTAGACTTCAGCCCTGTGTTAACTTTGTGTTTCATCAGCCTCTGACACAAATTGAATTAAATTTTTTGGATGGAATATGTAGTGTGGTTTTTGTTCTCAATTTGGTCCTTTGCACATTAAATATCGAGAGATGAAAAAGTGAAGCATTGGTGATTTCAAATGACTTCATGATAAAACACCTAGGAAGTAGAATGAAAGAGAAATTTCCTAAGAATTGCAAAATATAACTTAGCAAGCACACCTAGTCAGGAGATACCATAAGCAGATGCTAAAAATATGTAAAAGTTTAAGTACTAAAAAGAGAAAAAAAACTCTTTTCTTAGAAGATATGATTATATATAGAAACACTGAAGAGCCTACACAGTTAGACTTGGTAGCTTGAAAAGCATTGATAAAATTAGAAAAATCAATTTTATTTTTCTATCACAGTGACAAATGAGATGGAGTATTAAAAAATATGTTTTACAGCAGAAACTGTGAAAGTAAGTTGAAATGCGATCACAACTAAAGTGAATCTGACAGGCATCACCCCATCAGAGACCTATGGTTCACCTGGTTTACTAACTTGACTAAAACTTGAGCTATATATTTTAAAGAAAAATTGATGTAGCTCAAAAAATCAGAGGTAGCCAAAAGCTTATGATTAAATAACTAGGGACTTTCCACTGGAGTAGACCAGATAAGACAGTGATATAACTGCAACCAATTACACATTTTCTTTGCTTTACATTTGTGTCTGTGCCATTAAAAACTATCCACTTGTGTCCTCTCAGTGGAAGGCCTTGGATTGTAGCAGCAGGTTTACAAATCCCTGTCAGCTCAAATAAACTCTTTAGAATTATATTGTGTCTCAAAGTACTTCCCAACACACCAAAATTCATGATGTAATTAGAATACTTCTATTTAGAGATGTGTGTAACAAGTCTATAGTGTACAGTATTGGTGTGCAGGAAATTACACATCTAACTTGAAGGACATTCAGCATGCAAAGATGAGAGAATATGCTGTGTCAATGGGCTTGAAATGACAATGTCAATCGTGTCAACAAAGAAATGTGAGTTTTACCCAAATTAGTCTATGGAATCATTGTCATATTCATACCATCTATCAGGTGATTTTGTGGAACTTATAACTGTATTGTAAAATTTATAATGAAATAGAAACTTCCACATAGAGCTAGGGGAGCCATGAAGAACGGTGAATATCTCTGCAAGGTATCAGGACATCTTCAACATTCCACAACCAAGATGGCGTTGTACTGACACAGGCCTAGACTGCCACACCAGTGCAACACAATAAAGGAGGTAGAAATAGACCTTAACCACAGGAAATATCATGAGATACGAGGAGTGATACAAAAATTGACAAGAACAGACTGTTCAATATTTGTGGGCAAATAGAGATGTGAATAGAACCAAATGAAATTAGAAGTTCAGTAAGATATGATAGAGGCAACTATCATTGGCTTAAAGTCAATTTTCATTGTGAAAACAACTTTGAATGCAGAAAGTCAATTTACATTTTTTCAAAACTTGTGAAATGATCTCAGTGTTTCACAAATATATCTGTTTTGGAGTCCTGCATGGGTGGGAGCTGCGTGCTCACTTCCACCAGGCTGCACAGTCACGCGGCAGGCATGTGGAGGGCAGAGTTCCCAGCATCCCCTGCAGCTGTGCTCAGGCGCCATAACTGCTGTCATGGCGTCAGAAGCTCTGTGTGAGGAGAGCCAGCAGCAGTCTCGGGTGAGGTGTGGGCACCGGGCATGGCGAGTGGCCATGCGAGCCCACAGCTGCTGTGACCTGGCGTAGCAACCACCCTGGCGCCAGACTGCCGAGGAGAGAACTGGCTCACTGCAGGAGACCATCCAGAGGCAGAGTTGGAGACTTCTGTATGCTGGGTCTCCCGCAGACTCCTCCTCCTCCATCCCTGGTGCAGAACTCCAGGGAACCTGCTGGGGAGAGCTTGGTGGCGTCCGAGGGAGGTCAGAGCAAGCTCCGAGTTCAATAGTGAGGAGGATGCAGAGAGCCAGATCCAGCGGAGTAGCACAGGGACATTGTGAGGCATCCAGGGCTGAGCTCCTGTGCTGTGGGGAGGATGAGGACGGGGCTGCACAGGGGCTGCTGGCCACCAAAGAATGCTTCCTGGGGCAGGCTGTGTATCACATCAAGTGGATCCAGTGGAAGGAAGAGAACACACCCATTGTCACCCAGACTGAGAACAAGTATGAGAACGAAAATGGGCCCCAGGTCCTGACCTTTGCTGTCCATCCTCAATGTTTTGCTTCTGGCCTGGAAGGTGAAACTTCCACCAATGATGGAAATCATAGCTGCCGAGCAGCTGATGGACTATTTAGGTGATTACATGCTTGACACAACGCCAAAAGAATTTCAGAAATTCGGAATTTAAATTGTGAACAGAACATGAGTGACACTATGGGGATTTTGCATAACCTGCCAATGGCCCTGAACATAAACATGCATTCGGGTGTTTTGAGAAGGTGCCAGTGTGTGTGTTGTTTGACCTACTTGACATTCATTTGTATCACAGGTGGAAAGGAAGGTGACAATACAAATGATATAAAAAGAATATTTACAGAAGTAATAGCTGAAAATTTCCCAAACTTGGGAAAGGGAAATGACATACAGATAAGTGAAGCATATAGAACTCCATTAAGCCATAATAAAATAAATCTACACCCAGACAGATAATAAACATCCCAGAAGTTCAACATAAGAATAGAATATTAAAAACTGTTAGAGAAAAGAACCAAATCACCCATAAAGGAAAGCCCATCACAATCACAGCAGACTTCTCAATACAATCAGGTCAAGAAGAGCATGGAGTGAAGCATTTCAAATCCTAAAGGAAAATGGCTTCCAACCAAGAATGACATACCCTGCAAAACTATCCTTCAAAATCAATGGAGAAATAAGATACTTCCATGACAAAGAACACCTGAAGAACTTTATGACCACCAAACCAACCCTGCAAAGAATACTGAATGATATTCTAGATAGACATAAAGATAACTACGACTCCAAAAACACCAACAGAAAAAAAAAACACCAAGCAGGGCAAACAGTTAAACAGAGGGGAAAGGTAAAGAATCAACAGAAGAAAGATATGACAAAAATAAGCCAATATATATCAGCTACGACCATTAATGTAAATAGCCTCAATTCACCAATTAAAAGAAACAGACTGGAAGAATGGATCAAGAAATAACATCCAACCATGTGCTGTATACAAGAAACTCATCTAACCCAAAAGGAAATTCATAGACTGAAAGTCAAAGGATGGAAAACAATACTTCATGCAACAGGAAAACTTCCTCCAAAAATGCAAGGGTAGATATTCTGTTTGCAGACAATGTGAACTTCAAAACAAGAATGATGAAAAGAGATAAAGAAGGTCACTACATACTTGTTAGGGGAAAACTTTAAGAGAAAGAAATAAAAATCTTAAATATATGTGCACCAATACGGGAGCACCCAGTTATATAAAACAAATATCAATAGAAATGAAAAATCAAATGAGCAATGGCACAATTATAACGGGAGGCCTTAACAGCCCACTGACAAAAAGAGACAAATCAACTAGACAGAAAATCAGCAAAGAAATAACAGAACTGAGTCAAACCTGTGAACAAATGGACTTAGTAGATGTGTACAGTGTTCCACCCAACAACATCACAATATACATTCTTCTAAGCTTCACATGGGACATTCTCTAAAATAGACTATATACTAGCACATAGAACATACTTAAGTAAATGCAAGAGTCAAAATTATCCCATGCATATGATCTGATCATAGTGCCATGAAACTGGAAATTAATGACAAAAGACACTCCAAAAACTCCATCAACACATGGAAATTAAATAATACACTCCTAAACAATCAACGGGTCACAGAGTAAATTAAAGAAGAAATTAAACAACATCTACAAGCAAATGAATATACAAATACAACTTACTGGAACCTGTGGGATGCAATGAAAACAGTCCTCACAGGGAAGTTTATTGCAGTGAATTCCCACATCAGGAAAACAAAATGAACACAAATAAACAACCTGATGCTATACATCAAACATCTGGAAAAAGAAGAGCAAGTCAAGCCCAAAGCTAAAAAAAGGGAGGAAATTATAAAGATAAGCCCCTAGCCAACCTTATCAAGAAAAGGAAAGAAAAAACTCAAATTCATGCAGTAAGGATTGAAAAGGGTGAAATCACTACAGACCTGTGGGAATACAGAAGATTACCAATACCTACTTTAAAAAATCTTTATTCTCATAGGTTCGATAGCACAAAAGAAATGGACAGATTTCTAGAAATATATGACTTACCAAAGCTGAATCAAGAAAATGTAAAACTGTTGAATAACCCAATTCAGTTAATGAAATTGAAAATGTAATTAAAACCTTACCAACAAAGAAAAGTCCAGGTCCTGATGGAGTCACAGCTGAATTCTATAAGAAATTCAAGGAAGACTTAAGGCCAATACTCCTCAAACTCATTGAAATTGAAAGGGAACCAAGTCTCCCTAACTCATTCCTGGAAGCAAATATTAACCTAATATCAAGACCAGAGAAAGACTCAACCAAGAAAGAGAACTACAAGCCAATCTCCCTAAGAACATAGATGCAAAAATCCTCAATAAAATACTGGCAAACAGAATGCAGCAAATGATCAAGAAAATTATACACCAGGACCACGTGGGATTCATCCCAGGAATGCAGGGATGGTTCCACATACACAAATCAATAAACATAATACACTGTATCAGTAGAGCCAAAGACAAGAATCACACGATCATTTCAATAGATGCAGAAAAAGCTTTTGTTACAGTCCAACACTCATTCATGATAAGAACCCCACAGAAAATTGGAATAAAGGGTCTTTACCTCAATCTGATAAAAGCCATCTGTGACAAACCAACAGCCAGTATCATATTAAAAGGTCAAAAACTGAAAGCTTTCACTGTAAAATCAGGAACAAGACAAGGATGTCCACTATCACTACTCCTATTCAATATAATACTGGAAACATTAGTCACAGCGTAGACAAGAGAGACAAATAAAAGGAATAAGGATAGGAAAGGAAGAAGTTAAATTATCATTACTTGCAGATGACATGATACTCTACATAGAAGACCCCCAAAACTCCATTGAAAGACTTCTAGAAGTAATAAACAAGTTCAGTAATGTAGCTAGATACAAACTCAACACTCAAAAATCAATAGCATTCCTGTACACAAACAACAAACTTACCGAGAGAGAAGTAAGAGAAACCACACCCTTCACAATAGCATCCAAAAAAAAATACTTAGGAATCAATCTAACAAAGGACAGAAAAGATTGATTCAGTGAAAATTACAGTATTCTGAAAAAAGAAATCCAAGAGGATCTCAGAAAATGGAATGACATCCCGTGTTTATGGATAGGAAGAACAAAGTTGTGAAAATGGCCATTCTCCCAAAATTGTTATACAAATTTAATGCAATCCCAATCCAAATATCATTAGCATACCTCACAGATCTAGAGAAATCATTCCTAAAATTCATCTGGAACCAGAAAAGACCTAGAATAGCAAAGGCAATTCTGGGCAACAAAGGGAAGGCAGGAGGCATCACAATTCCTGACTTGAAGTTATACTACAAAGCTACTATAATAAAATCAGCATGGCACTGGAATAAAAATAGACCTGAAGATTAACGGAATAGATTAAAAGATACAACCATAACTACAAAAGCACTCAGCCACCTTATCTTTGATAAAGGGGTCAAAAATGTTCAATGAAAGAAAGATAGCCTTTTTAATGAGTGGTGCTGGAAAAACTGGCTTTCCATATGCTGAAAACTGAAACTAGACCCATGTCTATCACCATGCACTAAACTAAAGTCAAAATGGATCAAAGATCGAAATATTAAAACAGAAACACTAAATGTGCTACAAGATATAATAGTTAGAAATCTTCAAGACATAGGGGTAGGCAGGAAGTTCATGAGCAAAAATCAGACTTTATGGGAACTACTTCCCAGAATCAACAACTGGAATCTCATCTTATTCAAAAGTTTTTGTGTGTCCAAAGAAATCTCCAACAGAGTGAAAAGACAACCCAGGAATTGGGAAAAAATCTTAGTCAACCATCCTCAGACAAAGGACTTCTATGTAGAACATATGAAGAATTAAAAAAAATCAGACCCCCTAAATTCAAAGCCCCAATCCAAAAATGGGCATCTGAGATGAATACACACTTCTCAGCAGAAGAAATACAAATGGCAAATAAATACATGAAAAAGTGTTCAACATCATTGGTCATTGGAGAAATGCAAATTAAAACAACACTGAGATTACATCTCACTCTAGAAAGAATGGCCAGCATCAAGAAAACCACCAATAACAAATGCTGAAGAGGCTGTGGGGGAAAAGGAACTCTCCTGCACTGTTGGTGGGAGGGTAGACTGGTGCAACCACTGTGGAAATCAGCCTGGAGGTTCCTCAAAAACCTGGGATTGGAAGTACCATTTGACCCAGCTATTCTGCTATGGGGCATATTCCCAGAAGAACTGAAAACATCATACCACAGTAGTATATGTGCACCCATGTTTATAGCAGCACAATTTGTAATAGCTAAATCTTGGAAACAACCCAAATGCCCACCAACTGAGGAATGGATACAAAAAGATGTGGTATTTTTATACAATGAAGTATTACTCAGCTATAAAGAAGGATCACATTGAGGCTTTTATAGGTAAATAGATGCAACTTGAGACCATACCCATAAGTGAAATAAATCCAACTAACATATGTAAACACCATATTGTCTTCCTAGTGTAAGAAACTGAGACAGTAAATAAGATACAAAATCTTCTATAAATATTGTGAAAGGGTAAGAAACTGCTCAAAGGGGAAATAACATCAGATAATGAGGAGAAAAGAAGAAAGGGAAAAGAAAAAGTATATAAATATGTATATATATACTTAGGATAGTTGGGTTGATCGTACTACTGAATCTATTAGTTCTTAGAAGAAAACAGTTAACATTCATAGGAATAGATCAATTTTTTAAGTATATATCTGGTAATCTGAGTAACTGTTTTGAAGATAACTATGCAAAATAACAATCTTTATTATATTCCTACAACCTTGTTGTGAAAGCCTATATTGTTATTGTTATTTATTTGTCTCTTTTGTTTCTTGTATTTTGTTTTGTTTTGTTTTTCCCTCTAATACAGAGAGGATAGATATGCATGTATAGGCTTATAAATGCCTAACACTTCTGCTAAAGAATTTATAATAATTGATTTTATTATGTATGATGGTATAAACAGCTACTTGGAAGAAAAGGAGGCATTATGATAGACATGTTGATTTCCTATCACCTTGTTCTGAAGTCCAAGAATGCTTTTGTTCCTTGTTTTGATAGGTTTTAGTCTGTTTTCTATTATTTGATTCCAATATGTGTGAAGATATGGACAGCTATTTTGAAGAAAACAAGAGACATTATGGTAGCTATTGTTGCATCGCTGTTGTCTGATTTCGAAGGCCTGTAATGCTTTCACGCTTTTGTTTTGATTGGTTTTATACTATTTCATTTTGTTTGAATTTATTGTGTGTGAAGGTATGGACAACTATTTTGAAGCGAGCAAGAGACATTGTGGTGGCTATTGTTGATTTCTGATTGTCTTATTTTGGAGTTCTGTGCTGCTTGCATTGTTCTAATCTGATTTGTTCTGATTTGTTTTAACTGGCAGTTTTTTTGTTTTGTTTTGGTTTGGTTTGGTATGGTTTGGGTTTTTTTTTTTTTTGTACCAGAGATCAAACTCATAATATTGCAACTGGCAGGCAGATACCTGTGTCACTTAGATAAATCCCCAACCCTGTTTTATTCTGTTTAGAATAAAAAACTCACAACAAATTTTGTGTCACAGTAACATTAATAACTCAGATCAATTAGTAAACTACTTTATCTTCTGTTCTAACAATAAATAGAAGTAATTTATGCAGATTCCTTCTTAAAATTTAAATATTAGCACAATAGTTTCTGAAATTTTTATAATTTTAAATCACGTTGTAATCCATGAGGAATCACGGGTTTAATATAGGGGTTAAAAATAGACAAAAAATAGCAGGAATAAATAATTTTTAATTGTATATTGGACTAGTTCAGCCCTGGAACAGCTTTGCCTTTCTTTAGTAATGTACATTCTAGATAGCTGGAGAACTGAGGCTGGAGCTTTGATTTCATTTAGATTGAAAAAGCGAAGATTTGTATTTGTTTTCCAATAACAAACATTTGCATAACACAAATACTTCTAACCTGGGAGATCTTAATGATTTGTAGTGTTGTGAAATTTTGATGAATTCTGGAATCTTCCAACAGGTAAGCTACACTTCAGTGACTATTAATGTGGTGAGTGCGGTTAGGAGGAAACCACAGTGCAGGCGAGGCCGTGTTGATGTGTGGAGGGCAAAAAGCAGATGGCTGAGTGTCTGCCTTGTTCTACAATTACCTCTGAACCTTAAATTTTAAAGCACGTTTATTGCTAGAAGACTCAGTATACTTACTAAAGCCAACAAAGTGCACATTTCTAAAAGGAAGTTCGAGATAATCTCAGAGTGCAATGAAAGAATCTAAACATCTGAGCGTAGATGAGTTTGGAAGAATTTATGTAAAAGCAATCAGATTTTTTAATTTATGTGAATCAAATAAATCTAGAACACAGTGTTTCTAGGATTCAAAAAGAATATTTATTTAACTTCCTTATGAGGCAACACATATTTTTCCTATATTTCTAAACATAGTTTTGCAAAATATCCTTAATAATCCTTTTTATGTACTATGGATTTAAAATTTGTTTCAGTCATTTGGAAAGATGGTTGCTGCTGTGATCACTTGTGGGCTTTACATTCTAAGCCTCAGAAAATTTGTTTATTTAAGACCATCAAGATCTGATCTGAGTGTCCTTCTTGTGGTCTGGGATGACAAAAAACCACAAAAAATGTTCTAGCTTTCTTTAAGCTACGTGATTAAGTTTGCCTGTGATCTAAAGCCAGTTATGAGTCTATATGTTAAAAGTAAGGTTTTATTTATAGAAGGGGTTGCTCTAAGGAAGAAAATTTAAGCCAAGCTGTACTTTGTATACCCTTTCCATATTGCATGTCTGTTTATGTTACATAATTTGTTATTTCTTCTTATTTCCTATGCTAGCATGATAAATCATCATAGAACTTGTTCGGGTATAAAAGTTGGACATAGAATCATTGGTGAGTCTCTTAGTATGACCTAGCCTCCTTGTTGGTAAATAACCAGATGTGCTGCATAGCCCCTGCTCATGCAGTTGCCCTCCCCTGCCGTTGCCCCCCATAGTACTCGTTATATGTAGCAGAGACCTTGGCCTCCAGCTTTGTTCTCCCCACAGCAAGCAGTAGTGGCACTGCTTCTCAGCTCAGTATTTAAAACACAGTATGCCTGAGGAAAACACAGTCGAGGCGTCCTTTGATGAGACTTACATTCTTATCTATTTTGCTTTTAAAGAATATATATGAAATTATTCTTTTGTTATTTTCTGTCTTCCTTATTTGTTCCAAAGACAATACTGCCACTCTGTGTTCCCTCTATAAAAAGAACAAAAACAAAACAAAAACAAAAGCACAAACAAACAAACTCAAAAGAAGTACAGCTGCTATCGAATAAGTAGATGTCAATGTATAGTTATGAGAAGAAACTAAAAAATGCATTATGTTTATTAATTCAGTCTTTTTCTATGTAATATTTCCAAAGAAGACTTTACTACATTCCTAGAATTCAATTTGATACACCCAGAGTAATAATGATAAGATGTTTGCTTTGTTTACTGTGGGGGAAAATTAAATATTCAATTCTATTAAAAGAAAATTCTCAAAAAGAAAGTATTTTGTTAACTATAACAATGAATCATGTATCTTTTACCACCAGTTTTCTGAAAATTTGTCTATATTAGCAGCACAAGCTGAAGTCTTCTGAGTAATGTTGCCCAATAAATAGAGTAGAAATGATTGACTTACAGTGAAGTCATAGGTATGAGCTACAGACTGTATAAAGCATATGTGAAAATAAGCTGAAAGCACAACACGGCTAGAGTGGAACTTATTACTAGAGAAGAGATGAAAATCAAGATCCTGCTAAATACATCACGGTTAAGGCCATTAAAAAACAATGACTTTGTGCATACCCACATGGCTACAGTTGAAAAGCCTGATACACCAGGGATTGACAAGAATGTGGAGGAACTGGAACAGTCCAACACTGCTGCAGACAACGTTGGTGCACTTCACTACTTTGGAATATCTGCTTGTCAATATCTGCTTGTGCTAAAAACCACTTAGCCTATCACCCAGCAATCTCCTCCTAATGTACTTTCCACAAAATAAGACCTATCCAGAAAGGAAGCCTTAACATGATTTATCAGGATGCTTATAATATAAACCCTACTCCTAAAATTAGGTCCTCTTAAGATTGTGAGCTGGATGGATGCATTTAGTGCCTCTATCTCAACACACAACAAATGAGTTCAATTATACATAAAAATGTTAATACATGAGTAAATATAAATAATACTATTGATAGTAACACTTTAACTGATAATAATGTAAGTTATAATTAAGTATATTTGTAAATGCCCAAGCAGGCGTGTTTGAGTGAGTGAAAATTGCTGTGTAAAGACATGAACTAGAGACCTATTGCTGAATGACCAATCAGAGTACAGACACAAAGCGCAAATAATGTGCACACTTGACAATGAATGGATTTGGTTGTGTCTTATATAATTCAGTACGCCACGTGTTGTATGGTGCACCATGGGCAGTCCACATGGACAAGAAGCACTCATTTAAGGAGAGCTCTGTTGCTGGATGTGAAAGATTGGGGCCAATTGTTCTACAGGTCACAGAGTCACAGGAAATTCAGGAAGGATGTCAGCGTTTTGGGAGTTAGGACAATGCTCTACAAGATGACGTGACTATTTGAATAAATGTAGATTTCTGTACATGAATGAATGAGTAGCTGTAGTTTGCTCCACCTAAAAAATAATGCAACCCCTGAAAACAAGCCCCATTGAGTCTTTGCAACAAAATATGATACCTGGTCATATTTTGGGGGAAATATGGCAAAATCTTCTCTCTCTGGCTGACCTCAGCACCAAGTCTATGTGAAACACACCATAAACAGGGCAGCTATAGATCAGGTGACCCAGAGGAGATGTGAACTGTCACCCATCACAGGCAAGTGACAGTTTGCAAATTGTCTTGAACAGAATTGCTGCTAAAGCAACAATACAAATAGAGATACAGTTGTCTTGTAGGACTATAACTGATCCCAGAGTCCCCACAGCAGGATGTCCACAGCTTCCAGACCTGGATCTAAAATGACCAAATATATTTTTATAAAGAAAAAACAGGACCTGTTTTTGTTTTGTTTTGTTTTTTGGTCTTTTTGAGACAGGTTCTTCTGATGCAGTTCAGGCTATCTGTCAGCAGACTTTGTAGCCCATGCTAGTCTCAAACTTGCAATGATCCTTCTGCCTCAGCCTCCCTAGTGCTAGGACTACCGGCATGGGCAACCATGCCCTGCAGATGCTGTCGTAAAGGTCACAACACACAGAATAGTGGGAAGTGAAAGACACCACCCAAGGGCCAACACTAAAGTGAGCAAGGTCACAAGATGGCAGACAAGGACTCCAAGCAGCTGCTGTCAGTGTGCTGGAGGAGCTCCATACCCTGGTGGCAGCTTCTGTCATTTTTAGATGGCACTCAGGAGCAGCACCACCCCGTATTCACCTCTCTGTGTCTGCTTTCTCACTTAGCCTAAATCCTCCAGGTTTATCCACATTCCCCTCACAGCATCTCCCTTTCATTAGTAACTGAACAGTGTAATTATTGTGTTTAGGAATGGCTGAATAAGGAAGGGATAGTTTCACACAGTGAGGGATCCACTGAAAACAATACCAAAATCAGAAATGTACTACTGGAGAGGTAAAATGGATAATTTAGGATAATCACCTTCAGCTAAAAGCCCAAATACTTAATCACGTGCACGGTTGGCTCCTGGGTTCACCAAGCATGGCAGTGAAGCACAGGTGCACATAGATGGGGGAGACAAGGGTGGCGGCTCTGGGGTGTGTGGACCAGGGTGGGGTCAGCAGTCCCAGAGAGGTGACCAGGGCTGGAAAGAGTCTGCACACTGAGCTGGGCGGTGGAGGCAAGGATGGGTCCATCTGCATGAGTCCTCCTCGCTGTACTCTTCAGATGTCTGTAGTGACTTTAACTCATGCACCAAAAAATGAACACAGAGGCGTTGGTGGTTCAGGTGAGAGGCAGAGCACGGGCTTCACATGCAGAGGCCCTGCGAACCACCCCCCACCCTGACCTTCCAAGAAGGAATAAAAAACCACAAGAAGCCTTCATAAAAACTTCTTCAGTAAAATAAAGTAGAAGAAATCATGATCTTGCTCAAAAACTCACACAAAAATATTAAATAATGAACTCAGTTCTGTGTTGCTTTGCTTATTCCAATGTCTATGCATAACGCAATGTGGTGATAGCCTAGAATAATCTCACTGAGATGGGACGTTTACCTGAAAAAGAAAAGCTGTGCTCATGACACCATGGGTGACAATGTCCATGCTGCTAGGGAAGGTGGGAGACCAGAAACTCGGGTGCTCCCCGGGAATTCTTAGTAGGGGGTGGTGGGCAGCAAACTTCATTGTTACTACAGGGATGGGGATGGGGAGGGAGGAGAAGGGAGGAGGGCAGGGTGAGGGTCATGAGGCTAAGGGTGGAGCAGGACCTACAGGGATGGGGGAAATTAATGGGGCAGGTCAGACAGGACACAGAGGGACAGGCAGCAGGGCATGAGTCCAGAACTTCCAGGGAGAGGTGACAGCAATGTCCCCAGGATTCTCCTGTCTGGTCTGCATATGGGCAACTCCCTCTCAAATGGACAAGAAGGGGCTCAGTGTGGCCTCTCAGAGCTGCGCTCCTGAGCACCTCGACACCTGCAGAGTCAGCACAGGTCTCAAAGTCTGTGATTCTAACTCCAGGTGGGGAACAGAGATCTGCCCCACAAGGGGTTCAGAACCTCGGTAAGGAGCCCTGCAGAGGAACAGATCTGCTTACCTGGTGTAGTAGATCCAGGTGAGGCCATAGGTGAGCAGGAAGCCAGCCCCCATCAGGGTCCCTCTCATCAGGGTAAGGACCAGGGGCCAGGAGCCCTCCTGCTTCTCAGCCTCGCAGGTACAGGAAGAGGAGATTCCTGAGTAAGGGGAGGGGTTACCATTCTGTCCCCAGGCCTGACCTCCCCTCCATCTGAAACACCTGCCAGGCTGAGACCCCAGCTCCTGTGCTGCTACTCACCCTGCACAGAAAGGCTCAAGGAAAAGTGCTGGGAGCCCAGTGGGTGCTGAGCCTGGCAGGTGAGTGCCCCTCCATGCTCAGCCCCTACTCGGGACAGCTCCAGGACCCCAGATCCGGAGACCAGGTAGGGACGCAGGGCTTTTCCCTTCAAGGTCCAGCTCAGGTTGGCAGGGGGGTTGCTGTCAGCCTCGCAGACCAGGCGCAGGGACTGTTCCTCCAGCAGAGACAGTGAGGAGCCATTGCTCAGGGTCTTCAGGGCTGGGTGAGAAACCCACAGTGAGACAGGTGGGGGTGACAAGTGTCTCCTCCCTCTTTCCACTGAACCCAGTGAAGATAGGATAATGAGGCAAAATGTGAGAATGCTTCAGTCATCATGGCTTAGGGGGAAAAAATCCTGTTTTCAAGAGGTTGTGTCTCCCACTAAGAAGCGTGAGGACAGCTAAGGAAGAGATGTGCCAAGAATTGAGCCAGCCCCAGAAATGGGGAAACATCTTCTACTTGCCAATGAGGAGAACCAAGTGCTCCAATGCACCCGGGAGCTGGGGACGGAGGCTACTGGGTCTTTGAGACTTAGCAGTCAGGCTGTGCACCTTGGGCTGTGTGTAGTAACAACACTAAAGTGATCTCTGGATTTAGAAAGATCCTGCTAGTGAAGGCCTGAGCTGCAGAAGGTGGATGGGAAGCTGAGGAGTGGAGACTGAGTCAGTGATCCTGGTTCTAGGAGAAAATTTGTGCTGAATTTGGGGCCAAGAGGAAGGAAGGAGGAAAGGATTTGGGCTGACATTCCTGAGACTCAGTGACTGAAAGGTTCTAGCAGGGTGGCGGGGGAGGTAGTTACTTAGAGCACAGTCCAGAATGCTACTCAGGTGGTGTGGGCAGGGAAGAGGCATCAGCAGGAGGCACCTAGGTTGCACATCTGAGGTGCAGGGAAACAGCTGGGTGCAGGGCAATGCAAGGCATCAGGACAGGACTCAGAAGAAACGGGTGATCCATGAGTAGAGGAGAAATATAAGGAGATCCTAGGCAGATTGAGGGGGATGGGACAATGGAAGATCCCAGAAGGATGCTCACATCAGAGACAAAATAGGAAAGGCCCTGGAGGAGGAGAGGGAAGAGAGAAATCTAAGAAAGAGACAAGGCACAGAGACAAAGATCAGAGGGCTGGCAGTTGAGGGGTGGGGAGGGAGATGGGAACTGGGTTCCATGGTTGCAAAGTTTTCGTTTGTCATTTCTGGAAGAGCCATGCATAGAGATTGCACAACCAGATGAAAGGACAAACACTGCTGAACCATATTTACAAATATTGTAAAGACAGTTCCCTGTGTATTTTATCACTATTAGAAACAGATTTGAATCCAAAAGATGAGAGCAAAAGGATTAGCACAAGCATTATTGGTTTGTCTACGAAAAAATTTGGTATGGGTTTGTGGGGCCAGGTCCACTCCAGGGCACTGAGAATTGAGGGTGCTGTGACACATTTGGCATCCTGAGAGTGCAGGGAACAACCACCACAGCCCCAGAGAGGGCAGAATAATCTCTACCTGTGCCATTTCTGAAGACGCTGACGCTGAGGTCTTGCGGAGCATCTGGAGAGAAAGACAGGGTCCAGATTCAGAGTGAGCAGCAGGATGGTGTGGGATTGGGAGGTAACAGAGGAGCATGGAGAGAGGATGGGGAGCTCTCTGTCCCTCTGCCAGCTATGTTCCAGACTCATCTTAATCTTGGAGTTTTCTCAGGTCAACTGTCACACACACACACACACACATGCACACACAGACATCTTCCCCAGCACTCACAGGAGACACTGAGTCTTATGGTCCTCTCTGTGGTCACCTGAGATCCTCCAAGTTTCACCTGGCAGGTGAGGTTGGTGTTGTGGTCCTGGGGCCGTGGGGTGAGAATGAGCACCGAGGATCTCAGGCTCCTCGGGTCCGTGGAGTTGAGGGCGTCCCCCGACCAGGAGAAGGTGAGGGGCCGCCCCCCTTGGCAGGATCCTGGCAGGCTGCAGCTCAGGCGCGTGGGGCGGCCGGACTCCAGAGACTCAGGAATGTGCAGGACGGGTTTCTCTGTGAGGGCTGAGGAGGAGACAGGGAGCTGCCTGGGCCCAGGGTGGGATCCAGTGGGACCCTGACAGTGACTGTTAATTCAGGGTCCAGGCAGGTTCATGTCCCACAGTCCTCTGTCCTTCCCAGCCCCATAACCAGAGCAGAGAAGGGTCTAACATTCTGTTCCTGCTCTCATATGGAGGGGTTCAACACCTGATGTCCCCAGCTGGGGACTCTGCCTACCTGTCACCTGCAATTTCAATGGGTTATTTGCATAAACATATCTTTCATTGTCTTCATAATAATATCTTCTGTTCTTCACTGACTCTATTCTGAAGACATAGGTTCCTGTGTCCTCCATTTTGGCACCTTTGATGTTTAGGGAGCAGTTGTGGGTCCCGATGTCCCCAAGCATGTGAAATCGACCTTTGATCTCTGTCTCCAGTCCATATCTTGGATTGTTTGTGGCCACAGGAACACCATCGTATAGGTCGTACCTGACCTTGAACCAGGACATGTAGAACTTTTCAGAGGAAGGCCACACTCTCCAAGAGTAGGAGAAGGAGCAGGGCACCAGGACGCACAGGCCCTCCTGCACTGTCACCCACTCCTGGACTTGGAGCTTGTACTCTCCTCCATACTGCTGCAGGGACCCTGGAGGGACACAGAAGCTCAGCTGCAGCCCCAACCCTCAGCCCTGCTGACCTCCCTTCCTCACTCACTCACCAGCCCACAGCAGGGGCAGCAGCAGCAGGGCCAGCATCTTGCTTAAAAGAGGGGTAAAGCCAGTTAGGTTCCTGTCAGGGAAGCAGCGCCTCAGTGAGGGGTGGGGCCAAGGAACTGAACCGGATGTGAGGGAGAACTGTGGCCACCTCCAAAGGGGAAGTAGTGCTAAGGAACAACGTGGGTGAGATGGGTGGGGGGAATTCAGCTGTCCTCACCCCAACAGGCACTGTAGGTGACAAGACTGAGGTCTCCAGAACCAAAGCTTGTCTGTGAAAAGAAGCTGCCTTACAAATGTTGTTCTAGTCAACAGCGAGTTCAGCACGGGAGTGAGAGCAGATGGAAAACATGAGTGAGGGCCTGTCCTGTGGTTCAGTGAGACGTATGTCAGCTCCAGCCTCTGGCTGACTGACCACCAAATATTCTGGGGAAATACGTTTTAAATTTTCCTTGAATTATTCAAATGTTGCTCACAAAGGAAGCACTTTTTAAATGCAAATTTTGGAGACTGAGATCTCAGGGAAGGGCTTGAGCACCTTTGCTCTGAGGGAGTTTTCAGGACAGGGCACACTCACTGTCATTCTGGACAGATGAAGGTGAGGCCCAGGACATAGAGGACTTCATTCTTCCATGAAGGGTGCCAGAAGGATATAGCACAAATTTGTCACCAGGAACTTCATGCAGTTCAGTATTAGGGCCTTTCCCTTGTAGACTCTCCTGAAATTGCTGGTAGGAGTCTGAGAAATGCTTGGGGATAACCTGTCATCTTACTGGGTTTGTGTGTATGTGTGTTTGTGTAATTTAATAAAGGTTTCTTCAAATTTAAGTCTTACAATGAGTTTTGGGAGGAAAGAAAGCTTCTTGATTTATGAGTGATCAAACGAAATTTCAATCAACCATACATGATGAAATGCTGACTTATACATGTATTCTAACATATAAAAATTCACTTTGAAAGTGTTACCCATGGAAAGGTAACTAATGAGAATCAGTCAAAACTATGAGCGCAAACTTTGCAGGTATACGAGACATACCCTACGCTACTAGTAAAAGTTATGCTATTTTTCTGAGTGCCTTTTTTTTTTTTTACACTTTTCAGCAAGTAGAGATGTGAACAGGATCAAGTGAAACTTGGAAGATCACTAAGAGATGATAGAGGTAACTATCATTAGCTTAAAGGCAATTTTCAGTATAAAAAAACCAACTCTGAATGCAGAAAGTCAATTTAGAGCTAATCAAACTTGTGAAAAGATCTTGCTGCATCACAAATTTATCTGTTATGTTAACTATAGTAATGAATCATGCATCTTTTATCATACATGAATGAATGAGTAGATGCAGTTTGCTGTGCTTAAAAAATAATACAATTCCTGAAAATAAGCTCCACTCAGTCTTTGGAGCAAAATATGATATCCTGTCTTATTTGGGGAGAAATACAGCCAATTTTTCTCTCTCTGGCTGACCTCAGATCCACGTCAATGTGGAAAACACCATAAACAGAGCAGCTCCAGATGAGATGACCCAGAGGAGATGTGAGCGCTCACCCATCACAGGCAAGTGACAGTTTGCAAATTGTCTTGAACAGAATTGCTGCTAAAGCAACAATACAAATAAATAAACAATCATCTTGTAGCAACATAACTGATCCCAGAGTCCCCACAACAGGATGTCCACAGCTTCCAGACCTCAATCCAAAACAACCAAATATATTTTTATAAAGAAAAAACATGACCTGTTCTTTTTATTTTATTTATTTATTTAAGTCTTTTTGAGACAGGGTCTCACTATGCAGTTCTGGCTGACCATCAGTGGACTTTGTAGCCCATGCTAGTCTCAAACTTGCAATGATCCTTCTGCCTCAGCCTCCCTAGTACTAGGACTACAGCCAGGGGCAACCACGCCCTGCAGATGCTGTTGTAAAGGTCACAACACAGAGAACAGTGGGAAGTGAAAGACACCACCCAAGGGCCAACACTAAAGTGAGCAAGATCACAAGATGGCAGACAAGGACTCCAAGCAGCTGCTGTCAGTGTGCTGGAGGAGCTGCAGCCCCTGGTGGCAGCTTCTGTCATTTTTAGATGGCACTCAGGAGCAGCACCACCCCGTATTCACCTCTCTGTGTCTGCTTTCTCACTTAGCCTAAATCCTCCAGGTTTATCCACATCACCCGCACAGCATCTCCTTTTCATTAGTAACTGAACAGTGTAATTATTGTGCTTAGGAATGGCTGAATAAGGAAGGGATAGTTTCACACAGTGAGGGATCCACTGAAAACAATACTAAAATCAGAAATGTACTATTAGAGAGGTAAAATGGATAATTCAGGGTAATCACCTTGAGCTAAAAGATCAAACACTTAATTATGTGCACGGTTCACTCCTGGGTACAGAAAGCACAGCGCTGGAGCACAGGTGCACAGGGATGGTAGATACAATGGTGATGGCTCTGGGTGTGTGGACCAGGGTGGGGTCAGCAGTCCCAAAGAGGTGACCAGGGCTGGAAAGAGTCTGCACACTGAGCTGGGCGGTGGAGTCAAGGATGTGACCATCTGCATGAGTCCTCCTCGCTGTACTCTTCAGATGTCTGTAGTGACTTTAACTCATGCATCAAAAAATGAATACAGAGGCGCTGGTGGTGCAGGTGAGAGGCAGATCATAGGCTTAACATGCAAAGGCCCTGCGTACCATCCCCTACCCTGACTCCCAAAGAAGGAAAAAAAAAAAAAAAAACCACTGGAACCCTTCAGTGAATCTTCTGTAACAAAACAAAGTCCACCAAATCATGACCTTGTTCAAAAACTCCCATGAAGATATTAAATAGTAAAATCAATTCTATGTTGCTTTGCTTATTCCAGTGTCTGCATAAGTAAAAGCTGTGATATGCTATAATAATTATACCGAGGCAGGACCTTTACCTGGAAAAGAAAAGCTGTGCTCAAGACACCATGGGTGACAATTCCCATGCTGCTAGGGAAGGTGGGAGACTGGAAATGTGGGTGTTCCCTGGGAATTCTTGGAAGGGGATGGTGGGCAGCAAACTTCATTGTTACTACAGGGCTAGGGATGAGGAGGGAGTAAAGAGGAGGGCAGAGTGAGGATCATCTAACTTAGGGTGGGGCAGGACCTACAGCGATGGGGGCTATTAATGGGGGTCCTGTCAAGCAGGACATGGTGGGGTAGACAGCGGGGTGTGAGAACAGAGCATCCAACGAGCGGTTGCAGCACTGTCCCCAGGATTCTCCTGTCTGGTCTGCATGTGGACCACTCACTCCCGAGTGGACAAGAAGGGGCTCAGTGTGGCCTCTCAGAGCTGCGCCCCTGAGCACCTCCACACCTGCAGAGTCAGCACAGGTCTCAGGTCAGAGGCTGTGATTCTAACTCCAGGTGGGGAGCAGAGCTCAGCCCCACAAGGGTCCAGAACCTTGGTCAGGAGCCCTGCAGAGGAACAGCCCTGCTCACCTGGTGTAGTAGATCCAGGTGAGGCCATAGGTGAGCAGGAAGCCAGCCCCCTTCAGGGTCCTTCTGATCAGGATGAGTACCAGGGTCCAGGAGCCCTCCTGCTTCTCAGCCTCACAGATGCAGGAAGAGGGGCTTCCTGGGAAAGAGAAGGGTATAGCATTCTGTCCCCAGGCCTGGCCTCTTCCCCATCTGAAACACCTGCCAGGCTGAGGCTCCAGCCCCTGTGCTGCTACTCACCCTGCACAGAGAGGCTCAAGGAAAAGTGCTGGGAGCCCAGTGGTTGCTGAACCTGGCAGGTGAATTCCCCTCCATGCTCAGCCCCTACACGGGACAGCTCCAGGAACCCTGATATGGAGACCAAGCGGGGACATAGGGCTTTTATCTTCCAGGTCCAGCCCAGGTAGGCAGGGGAGTTGCCATCAGCTTCACAGACCAGGTGCAGAGACTGTTCCTCCAGGAGAGACAGTGAGGATGAGGATTCATTGCTCAGTGTCTTCAGGGCTGGGTGAAAAATACATTGTGAGGTGGCTGGGGGCGACAGTGTCTCCTCGCTCTTCCTACTGAAACCAGGCAAAGAGAGCATGATATGACAAAGTGTGAGAATGCTTCAGTGGTTACGGCCAAAGAGAGAAAATCCTGTCAGCAGGAAGCTGTCATCTGCTAATAAGCTTGAGGACAGGTAAAGGAGACATGTGCCAAGAATTGAGCCAGCCCCAGAAATGGGGAAACAGTTTCCATATTTCACATGGCAGGGAGGAGAACCAAGTGCTCAAATGCATCCTGGAGCTGGAAGAGGAGGCCAGATGGGTCTTTGAGACTTTGGGGTCCAGCTGTGCTCCTTGGACTATGTGTAGGAAGAACACTAAAGTGTCCTTTGGGGTTAGAAAAATCCTTCTAGTGAAGGCCTAAGCTTGAGAGGGTGGACAGAAAGCCGGGTAGTGGAAACGGTCAGTGCTTCTGGTTTCAGGAGAAAGTTTCAGCTGAGTTTGGAACCAAGAGGAAGGAAAGGAGGGAATGATTTGGGCTGAAATTACAGAGACTCTGTTACTCAGAGGTTCCAGCAGGGAGGAAGACAGTTACCTAGAGCCCAGTCCAGAATGCTATTCAGGTGGTGTGAGCAGGGGAGACATCAGCAGTAGGCAGATCTGAGGTGCAGGGAAACAGCTATGTGTAGATTAATGGGAGGCATCAGGACAGGGACTCACAAAGAATGGCTGATCCATGAGTAGAGGAGAAATAAATGGAGAACCTAGGCAGATCTAGGGGGATGAGGCTATTGATGATCCCAGAAAAGATAGTTAGATTACAGATTAAGGAGGGAAGGCCTTGGAGGAGGAAAGGGAAGAGAGAAATATAAGAAGGGGACCAGGTACAGAGACAAGAGATTTGAGGGCATGTAGTTGAGGGGAGGGGAGAAAGAGGGGGACTATGTTCCATGATTGCAGAGTTTCTGTTTCTCATGTCTGGAAGACCCATGCAGAGAGATTGCACAACAGGAGTAAAGGACACCACACTACTGAATTGTACACACAAACATGGTATGACAGTACAGTTCACCTGTTTTCTCACTATAAGAAATAGACTTGAAATGAAAAGTTGAAAGAAAAAGGATTGGCCAAAAGCATTATTGAGTTTGCCAATGAAACACTTTGGTGATGGGTTTGTGGGGCCGGGTCCAGCCCCAGGGCAGTGGGGACTGAGGGTTTCTTCCCAGTACCTTTTGTGTCCTGATCCTGTAGGGAGCAACCACCACTGCCCCAGAGTTATCTTCACCTGTAATATTTCTGAAGAATATGCTGACACTGAGGTCTTGTGGAACATCTGAAGAGAAAGACAGGGTCCAAATTTCAGAGTGAGCAGCAGGATGGTGTGGGATTGGGAGGTAACAGAGGAGCATGGAGAGAGGATGGGGAGCTCTCTGTCCCTCTGCCAGCTATGTTCCAGACTCATCTTCATCTTAGAGTTTTCTCAGGTCAACTGTCACACACACACACACACACACACACACACACACACACACACACAGCCGTCCTCCCCAGCACTCACAGGAGACACTGAGGCTGATGGTCCTTTCCATGGTCACCTAAGATCCCTCGAGTTTCACCTGGCAGGTGAGGTTGGTGTTGTGGTCCTGGGGCCATGGGGTGAGAATGAGCACTGGGGAATTCAGGCTCCCAGGGTCCATGGAGTTGAGGGCATCCACAGACCAGGAGAAAGTGAGGGACAGCCCCTCTTCTGGCAGGTTGCAGCCCAGGCTCATGTGACGGCCGGACTCCAAAGGCTCGGGAATGTGCAGGATGGGTTTCTCTGTGAGGGCTGAGGAGGAGACAGGGAGCTGGCTGGGCCCAGAGTGGAGACCCTGTGTGACCCTGACTGTGACTGGTGCCTCAGGGCCCAAGCAGGTCCAGGTCCCATGTTCCTGTGACCTCCCCAGCCCCAGGACCAGAGCAGACAAGGTTGTAACATTCTGTTCCTGTTCTCATATGGAGGAGGTCAGCATCTGAGGTCCCCAGCTGGGGACTCTGCCTACCTGTCACCTGCAATCTCAATGGATTATTTACATACATAAATCCATAAATGTGATATACCCCATTAACAGAGTCAAGAACAAAAAAATCATATGATCATCTCAATAGATGCAGAAAAAGCTTTTGACAAAAGTCCAGCACCAATTCATGATTTAAAAAAAAAACCCTGCAGAAAATTGTAATAGATGGTCTTTATCTCAGTCTGATAAAAGCCATCTACAACAAACCAACAGCCACCATCATACTAAATGGACAAAAACTGAAAGCTTTCTCTCTACCATTAGGGACAAGACAAGGATGTCCACTGTCTCCACTCTTATTCAGCATAGCCCTGGAAACTTTAGCTACAGGAATTAGACAAGAGAAAGAAACAAAAGGAGTAAAGACAGGAAAAGAAGAAGTTAAAGTATTGTTATTTGCAGATGACATGATACTCTACTTACAAGATTCCAAAAACTCCACCAAAAGAGTACTGGATTTTATAAGCAAATTCAGTAATGTAGCTGGTTACAAAGCCAACACTCAAAAATCAATAGCCTTCCTGTCCACAAATAAACTCACTGAGAGAGAAATTAGGGAAATGATACCTTTTACAATAGCATCCAAAAAATGAAATACCTAGGAATAATCTAGCAGAGGAGTTAAAAGACCTCTACACTGAAAACTACAGTACTCTGAAAAAGGAGATGGAAGAGGATATTAGAAAGTGGAGTGATATTCTGTGCTCTTGGGTAGGAAGAACCAATATAGTGAAAATGGCCATACTTCCAAAAGTTTAATACAAATTTATTGCAATCCCAATTAAAATTCCAATAGCATATCTCACAGAATTAGAGAAAACAATCCTAAAATTTATGTGAAACCAAAATAGACCAAGAATAGCAAAGACAATCTTGGGCAACAAAGGCAAGATGGGGACATCACAATTCCTGACTTGAAATTATACTATAAAGCTAGTTTGATAAAAACAGTGCGATACTGGCAAAAAAAAAAAAAGACCTGAAAATTAATGGAACAGATTAGAAGATGCAGCAACAACTCCAGGCACACTAAGCCACCTTATCTTTGACAAAGGTGCCAGACACATTCACTGGAAGAAAGAAAGATAGCCTCTTTAATGAACGGTGCTGGAAAAACTTTTCAACTAGACATGCTAAAGATTAAAACTGGACCATATCATTTACCATGTACCAAGCTAAAATCAGAAGGGGTCAAAGATCTTCATATAAAACAGAAAGATTAAGTCTGCTGGAAGACAGAGTAGGTAAAGTTCTTGAAAACATTGGTGTAGGCAAAGACTTTATGAACAAAACCCAGATTGCACAGGAACTATCACAAAGAATCAACAACTGGGATCTCACTCTATTGAAAAGTTTTTGCACGGCAAGAGAAACCACCAACAGAGTGAAAAGACAATCCACAACGTGGGAAAAAATGTTTGCTGTTCCTCAGACAAAGGATTCATATTGAGAACATATAAAGAACTCATAAAAATCAGTCCTCCTAGACTTAAAGATCCAATCCAAAAATGGGCATCTGAGATAAATACACACTTCTCAGATGATAAAATACGAACAGCAATTAAATATATGGAAAAAATATTCAGCATCACTGATCATTTGAGAGTTGCAAATTAAAACAACACTGAGGTTCCACCTCACCCAGAAAGAATGACTGTAATCAAGAAATCAAGCAATAACAAATGCCAGAGAGGTTGTGGGGAAAAAGAAACTCTTCTCCACTGTTGGTGGAAATGCAGACTGGTGCAACCACTGTGGAAAGCAGTGTGGAGATTCCTCAAAAAAGTAGGATTGGAGGTCCCATTCAACCCAGCTATTGCCTTTCTGGGTATCTTCCCAAAAGAATTTAAAACATCATACCACAGCTCTATATGTACATCTATGTTTATAGCTGCAGACTTTGTAATAGCCAGATCTTAGAAACAACCTAAATGCCCATGAACTGAGGAGTGGGTAAAAAAGATGTATTTTTATACAATGGAGTACTACCCAGCCATAAAGAGGGATACAGTGAAAAGCTGGGCGTGGTGGCGCACGCCTTTAATCCCAGCACTTGGGAGGCTGAGGTAGGTGGAGCGTTGTGAGTTCGAGGCCGGCCTGGGCTACAACGCGAGCGCAAGGCCGGCCTGAGCTACACAGTGCGACCCTGCCTCGAAAAACCAGGGCCGGGAGTTTGGCTCAGTGCCTTAAGCGCCTGCCCTGGCAGGCGCGAGGTTGTGAGTTCAATCCCCGGTGCCGCAAAAAAAAAAAAAAAAAAAAAAAAAAAAGAGGGATACAGTGGAGATTTTTTATAGTAAATGGATGCAACTTGAGACCATACTCATTAGCGAAATACATAAGACACACATGTGTAAATATAACATTGCCTCATTAGTGTCAGAAGCTAAAAGAAAAAACATATGCATATGTATATAAAAATAGTTAAGATAGTTATACTACTGATTTCTCTGAGTTCACTCAAGAGAAAGATTTGTGCTACTATAGTTCGGACAATAGAATGCAGATGTCTTGTACTCTGGGTAAATGATTTGGGGGTGACAATGTGCAATGTATGTACCATTGTTGCCCCCTGATTCGCATGTTTTGATATTTAGTTTTAGGTTTTTTTCCTTCTTTCTTTTTCTTTTTTTCCTTGAAATAAATCTAAATTGGAAAAAAAAACCCAAAAGACTAAAACTTGAGCTATATCTTTTAAGGAAAGGTAGAATGTAGCTCAACAAATCAGAGGCAGCCAAAACCTTATGATTAAATAACTAGGGAGTTTTTGCTGGATTAGAAAAGTTAAGATAGTGGTATAACTGCAACCATTCAAATGTTTTCTTTGCTTTATACCTGTGTCTGTACCATAAAAGCCACCCATATGTGTCCTCTCAGTGAAGGACCTTGGATTGGAATTACAAGTTTAGACATTGCTGTCAGCTCAGTTATACACTTTAAAATTGTATTATGCCTCAATTTACATCCCAGCACATCAAAATTTAAGATATACTTAGAATACTTCTTAGAGGTGCATATAACAAATTATAGTTGCACTGTTGGTGTGGAGGAAATTATACATCTAAATTGAAGGACTTTCACGATGCAAAGATGAGAGAATATGCTGTGTCAATGGGCTTGAAACAACGTTAATAGTGTCAACAAAGAAATGTCAGTTGTACCCAAATTAATCTACACAATCATTGTAATATTCTTTTGATCACTCAGGTGGCTTTTGTGGAACTTATAACTCTATTGTAAAATTTATATTGAAATAGAAACTTCCACAGAGAGCCAGAGAGTCATGAAGAATAGTAAATATCTTTTCAAGGTATCAAGATATCTTCAACATTCCAGAACTATGATTGTGTTGTACTGACACAGGCATAGACCAAGACAGCATTGCAACACAATAAAGAAACAGAAATAGACCTTAACCACAGGAACCATCATATGAGATAGGAGGAGTGATACAAAAAGTGACAAAAATAGATGCTTCATACTGATGGGCAACCAAAGCAAACGGAACTGGGAAGATCAGTAAGAGATGACAGAGGCAAGTATCATTGGCCTAAAGTCAAATTGCAGAGTGAAAAGAACAACTTTGAATAAAGAAAGTCAGTTTATAATTATTCAAAACTTATGAAAAGATCTTGGTGTATCAAAAATGTATCTATTTTGTTAACTATAATAGTGACTCCTGTATCTTTTATCACTGGTTTTCTGAAAATTTGTCTATATCAGAAGCACAAATTGAAGTCTTCTGAAAAATGTTTCTGAATCAATGGAGTAGAAATGATTGACACAATGAAGTGATAGGTATGAGCTACAAAATGTAAAAAACATGTGAAAATAAGCTGAAAGCACAATGTAGTGGCTCCTTAAGAGAAAAGATTAAAATCAGGATCCTGCTAAGTACATCATGGTTAAGACTAGTCAAAAGCGATGTCTTTGTGTATATGACATGGCTACATTTGGAAAGCCTGATACATGAGGGGTTGGCAAGGATGTGGAGGAACTGGAACTCTCCAACACTGCTGCAGAGACTGTGGGCACACTCCACCACTTTGGAATATCTGTTTGGCAATATCTGTTGGATCTAAACACCACTTACCTTATCACTCAGTAATTCCCTCCTAAAGTACTTCCCAGGAAGTAAGACCCAAACAGTAAAGAAGCCACAGCAAAATTTTTCAGGATGTTTGTAATATACACCCTGCCATGAAACTAAGCTCCTGTTTAGATTGTCAGCTGGATGGATGCATTTAGTACATCCATCGCAACTGATCATGAATGTATTGAATTCTACATAGTATTAATACATGAGTGAATATAAGCAACATTATTGATAGTAATGCTTAAACGGAGGATAATGTAAATTATAATTAAGCATATTTGTAAATACACCTTTGGGTGAGTGGTAAATGCTTGTGTGAACAGATGAACTTGAGACTTATTGCTGAATGACCAATCAGAGTACAGACACAGAGCACAAATAATGTGCACACTTGATAATGAATGGACGTGATTGTATCTAACACGAATCTTCATAAGTCAATACACCGTGTGTTGTATGGTGCACCATGAGCAGTCCACATAGACAAGAAATGCTCATTTAAGGAGAGATCTGTTGCTAGATGTGAATGGTTGGGGCCAGTAGTTCTACGGAACATGGAGTCACACGAAGTTCAGGAAAGATTTCAGGGTTCTGAAAGAGGACAATGCTCTACAAGATGATGTGACTATTTGAATAAATGTAGATTTTTGTACATGAATGAAATGAGGGGATGTAGTTTGTTGTACCTAAGAAATAATACAAGCCCTGTAAATAAGCCCCATTGAGACTTTGGAGCAAAATATGGTACCAGGTCTTATGTTTGGGGAAATATGTCAAACTCTTCTCTTTCTTGCTGACCTCAGGACCACGTCTATGTGGAAGACACCATAAACAGAACAGCTCCAAATGAGATGACCCAGAGGAGATGTGCGCTGTCACCCATCACAGACAAGTGACAGTTTCCCAATTGTCTTGAACGCAATTGCTGCTAAAGCAGCAACACAAACAGTCGTCTTGTAGTAACATAACTGATCCCAGAGTCCCCACAACAGGACATTAGCAGCTTCCAGACCTCAATCCAAAATTACTAAATATATATTTATAAAGAGGAAAACAGGATCTGTTTTTTTGTTTGTTTGTTTGTTTGTTTTGTTTTGTTTGTGGCACCAGAGATCAAACTCACAACCTTGTGCCTGCCAGACAGGCACTTTAAGCCATTGAGCCAAACTCCCGGCCCTGGTTTTTTGAGGCAGGGTCGCACTATGTAACTCAGGCCAGCCTTGTGCTTGCATTGTAGCCCAAGCCAGTCTCGAACTCACAACATTCCTCCTACCTCAGCCTCCCAGTGCTGGGATTAAAGGTGTGCACCACCACATCGGCTTTTTTTTTTTTTTTTTTTTTTTTTTGCTTTTTGAGACAGGGTCTCACTGCACAGTTCAGGTTGGCCTTCAGCTAAGTTTGTAGCCCAGGCTGGTCTTGAAATTGCAATGATCCTTCTGCCTCAGCCTCCCTAGTGCTAGCACTACAGGTATGCACAACCATGCCCCACAGGACCTGTCCTGAAGGTCACAGCACACAGAATAGCAGGAAGTGAAAGACACTGCCCAGGGGCTGGCACTGAGGTGACCAATGTCACAAGATGACAGAGGAGAACTCCAAAGCAGCTGCTCTCACTGTGCTGGAGGAGCTGCAGCCCGTGGTGTCAGCCTTTGTGATTTTTTAAATTCCATCATCCCTGAGCACAGCATCCCATATCCACCGCCTTGTATCTGCCTTTCTCACTTCACCTAAAGCCCTCCAGGGTCATGCACATGACTGTCAGCATCTCCCTTCCCTTAGCTGAACAGTGCAATTATTGTATTTAGGAATGGCCGGATTTATCTTCCCCAAACAACTAAAATCATCATACCACAGCGGTATATGTGCACCTGTTCATAGCTGCCCAGTTCATAATAGCCAGATCTTGGAAACAACCTAAATGCCCATCGACTGAGGAATGGACAAAAAAAGATGTGGTAGTTCCATATAATGAAATACTACTCAGTTATAAAATGATAAAGTAGACACTTTCATACTTAAATGGATGCGCCTTGAGAATATACTTACCAGTGAAATAAATGTCACACATATGTAACCATCATATTGTTGCACTTGTGTGACAAACTGAAAGAAACACTATGTTTATATTTATGTATATGTATATTAAAAAATTAGTTAAGATAGCTAAAGAAAAAGAATTTTGAGTGAAAAGTAGTTTTCACAGGGTCATTTTCATATTCATTTTTACTGTGAATTGTTCTTTTAAAAATAATATAGCATTCATAACATTTGTATTTCTTGCCAATATTTTTCTAATGTCCTATACAATCTTTTTGTTATAAAACTTAAAAAAGGAATGGCTGAATAAGCTAGGGATAGGCTCACATACTGAATGATCCATTGAAAACAATACCAAAACCAAAAATGTACTTCTGAAGACATAACATGGATAATTCAGGGTGATTGCCTTGAGCTAAAAGGCCAAGCACTTAATCATGTGCACGGTTTGCTCTTGGGTACACAAAGAGGAGCGCAGATGTACATGGATAGGGAAGACGATGGTGGCGGCTCTGAGGTGTGTGGACCAGGCTGGGCCAGCAGACACAGAGAGGGGACCAGAGCTAGAAAGAATCTGTACACTGAGCTGAGGGGTAGAGTCAAGGATGGGTCCATCTGCATGAATCCTCCTCACCATACTCTTCAGGTTTTCATGTTGACTGTAATTTATGCATCAAAAAATGAACACAGAGGCACTGGTGGTGCAGGTGAGAGGCAGAGCACGGGGTTCACATGCACAGGCCCTGCGTACCCTCCCCCACCCTGACTCCCAAAGAAGGAATAGAAAAAAACACACGAAGCCTTCATAGGAACTTCTTCAACAAAATAAAGTCCACCAAATCATGAACTTGTTCAAAAACTCCCACAAAGACATTAAACAGTAAAATCAATTCTATGTTGCTTTGCTTATTCCAGTGTCTGCATATGTAAATGCTGTGATATGCTATAATAATTATACCGAGGCAGGACCTTTACCTGGAAAAGAAAATCTGTGCTCACAACACCATGGGTGACAATGCCCATGCTGCTAGAGTAGGTGGGAGACTGGAAACCTGGGTGCTGCCCGGGAATTCTTGGTAGAGGATGGTGGGCAGCAAGCTTCATTGTTACCACAGGGCTGGGGATGGGGAGGGAGGAGA
>RJWM01017457.1:0-43097 GCA_004363535.1 Dasyprocta punctata | reverse complement strand
TCAAGTTCTCTATCCACAAATTTAAGTGAAAGAGGAACTAGTCTTCTGCCTAAGCAAAATATTCACTAGATTTGGGGTACTGGTTGGCCTCACAGGTACCACTCACTTTGTGCACGTGACTTTGTGAATACTTTTTTAACTGGGGTGGGGAAAAGATAAAATCCATAGGATCTTCCTTGATGGAAAGACTCTACAGTGATTCCACTTGCATTTCTCTACTCCCCTTGAAGAGCCAGGGTCAAAGCATGGCTTAGGTAAGAGTTAGAAGATAATATGGTTCCTTTCCTCCTTCCATTGCAAGGCTTATGTCAATCCCTGTAAGAATAAATGAGATAAATATTTTTCCCTCATTTAGCCTCAATTTCAAGCCAATAACTTCACCCTTTCTCTAGTTACAAAAATTAATAATTGATAATATTAAAAAAAAACACACACCATAGGGGCTGGGGATTTAGCTCAGCGGCACAAATGCCTGCCTGGCAAGTGCGAGGTTGGGAGTTTGAGTCCCAGTACCACTACACGCAAAAAAATACACACATCATTTTATGGTTCTTTAAATTTCTAATTGAGAAAAATTGTATAGGTTATCAGCCATATTTGTAGAACTTAAATAGTATGTGCTAATTTGTTCACTCATTCCTACAGTTTAAACAGTAGGAAATAAATATCAATCATGATATTCTAAAATAATTGCAGATTTCCTGATATAAAGTTGTTTTGCAATCTCACAGAAACTACTAGAATTTATTAAAAATTGGCACAGTACTTTTTCAGCTACATTTATACGACAACCTAAACACCAAGACTCCTATCATAGAAAGTTTTATTTGTATGAAAGACTTTTAAGATATCTCCTAAGAAGTAACAATGTAAAATTTGCTTTAAAATTCACCTTTTAAGAAGTGAAATCACATTTTAAAGAATTTTGGCAAGATAAGCCTTGACTGTTGCATAAATCCATTTTGAATAATGCAGTGACTTCTTCATGAGGAAAATTATAGTTAGCATCCACAATAAATTATTTTTAAATAAAATCTTTGAAAATTCTACTTTTTCAATTTGTTCTCTCCGTAAAAAGTCAGTCTAATAACCTCTAAAATATTTAACTAGAAAAACACTACATATATATTTTAATATGACACTCAAAAATAGATTTAACTGGCTGGGCGTGGTGGTGCACGCCTTTAATCCCAGTACTCTGGAGGCTGAGGTAGGAGGAGTGTTGTGAGTTCCAGGTCTGCTTGGGCTACAATGCAAGCGCAAGGACGGCCTGAGCTACGTGGTGCGACCCTGCCTCAAAAAAAAAAAAAAGAAAAAAAGAAACTAGGACTAGGAGTTTGGTTCAGTGGCTTAAGCACTTATTTGGCAGGCGTGAGGCTGTGAGTTCAATCCCCAGTGCCAAAAAAAAAAAAAAAAAAAAAAAAAATTAGCTTGTATTTCTGAACATTACTCTGTTTTCCTTATCCAATTAAAAAACTGCATATTGATGTAACAAACTATAGTAGTTATATATAAACTATACTAATGATATTCACTGTAAGAAAATAAAAGTCGTGTTAAACTTCAGAACCAGTGATAATTTAGTCAGATTATGAAATTGATAAGGAACAGATTTCACAATATTTCCTAAATTCTTGTCAAGTAAGGCTTTTAGTAATGGAATTCACTTACCGTATATCAAGAATAACTTTTTAATAGAAAAATTCCCAACAAGATTGTTTCTTGTTTAAATAAAGGTAAGAAAACTATGAGTACAAATTCTTAACTGTAGCGTTCACTGTAATAAAAACACACTCTTTCCTTCTCCCTCCTTCTCCATATGTATATGTAGATATTTGCACAGTTTCAGTCGATAAATAGTTACAATGCTTTGGCAAAAAGTGAAGCTTTCAAATTGAAAATAAGTTTGACTTGTCATTTTTTCACTAGAATACAAACACATTTTGCTCTGAATTTATTACAAAAGCACAGCCTATTTGTTTTCAAGTTCATTTCCCCTGGGACATAGTGTCAGTAAGTGGATAATCCATGGCTTGATTTCACACAGTTAGGCATCCCAGCATGCACTGGGAATAGAGCAAATGAAAGAATTGGAACATTTATAACAAAGCTCCCTGCAGACTTGTTATTGGCAGGGCCGTGAACCATTACAAACCTCCAGCTCTGAAAGCTCAGAAACACATGCTGTGGTATACCACATTCATTGAAATACAGCATAGTGCACTTTCTAATTCTTTAATTTATATTTAACCTTCAATTATTAAAAGTTATAATAATTAAATTGTATATTTAGGATTTAGTTCACTCACAATGCTTTTGTGAATTAAGTATATTAGAAAACACATGTATTTATCAAAAAACAGAGATTTTTAAATAGCCATTCTATTCCTGATAATACCATCATGTCTCTTTCTTTTAGTCTTCAAAACCACAGTCATCATAATATAAAATTTTGTTTTATTTTAAAAATGTCAACGTAAATGTGCCAAATTTTAATTACCAAAATTTTATAAAACCTACCCTTTTTCACACTACTTGATCATAATGCACTGAAGTTCAATTTAGAACAGAAGGGTTGCTCCAATCTTGTCACTGGACAAATTTAATGTTTTGGTGTCAGGAAACAGGTCTCAGAAACTTAAAAGGGTTGAAGCATCTAAAATCTATCACCTGTCTTAATGCATAACAGCCATAAATATGGAAAACACACATTGAGATTCAGCATTTTGTACTGCTGATCAAAATTATTACTATCCATTGCAACAAATATTAATGTATGATATCCTCAATAGTGAATGTATGGCTGTTCTCAAAATTAATTCATTAATACAGAAAAATCAGCAATTTAATTATCTAAAGCAAAAATAATTTAAGGTGCCAAATTGATTTATAAAATAAATCTATGTATTACTAAGAGATGATGAAGAGATTACAGTTCAAGAAGTACATCAAAGAATGAATGTGGGGCAGTGCAGAATATCCATAGAGAGTGCTACCTCAGTTTAAAAATTTAATTTGCTTTACAATTTAGGGGAAGAGGGATGCATTTGTTTGTATGAGGAAAATGACTGTGGTCCATTTGTTACCCAATGTGGAGTTTGTGAATGGAAGCAAAATTTTGTAAATACTTTAATTTGCAAAACAAATTCTTTGCAAACAGAAGTGCTCATGAACCAAAGTGTTGCTGTATTATCTTCTATAGTTCTTATGGACATATATCTAAGTTTAAGATTCTAAACTCACTATCAGTAATTTTCACATACCTTAAATTTTTACCATATACAGTGTCTTTCAAACAACTTGAAAATTACTAAATATCTATTGATTGAAAAGGATGAATAAAAAGATGAACATAGAACGGAATTCAAAGTACAATGCTTACTTCTTTCATTGTGTAAATTTTTGCTAAAGACTTAGACTGGTCAACTGTTTTAGTCAAATATGCAGTTTGGAATATTTACATCAATCACTTTAATATTAGTCAAAATGATATCTATTTTTTTGTTTTTTGGGTTATTTTTATTTTTTTAGTTAACTATAATGGCATCAGGTACAAACTAGTACATTTATATAGTTAGATAATAATTTAATAGAAATCAATTTTATTTTATTACACAATTTATAGTTTTAAAAAACTGAAGCATATTTATAAGAACTATATTAATTTGCATGTGATTCTGTTGTAAGAAGGTTAACAAGTTTTGAGTAAGTAAAGAAATACTGGGACATGTTATCAGATGCAGACTTCTTGCCTAGAAGCCATTTTGAACATTATGAAGCTCACTTCATGTTAAATATGTAAAAATGAATTTTCAACATTAAAAATAGTCACATATACAAAAATTATTTCTAGAATATAGATCATCACTTGACAGCATATGATACATTTATTAAATATAGCTGTGTAGATAATTATTAACACTGTATAAACATCTATGGATAAATGCAAGTGCTAGTTTTAGAAAAAATAATATACAGTAAGCAATGATGTATTTTCTTGATGTCTTCCTATTTTAATGAATTGTGTCAACTCTCTGAATCTACTTTTATGGACATGTTCTTCTGACTACCTGGTTAACTGCTCTGGAATAATTTCTTAAAAAGTTGGTTGCTTCTCAGGTATCTCTTCCAAGACACTAACCAGTAGTTAGAAGTTTGTTATCACTGATAAACTACATATCATGTATCTTAGAAGTGATAGTTTTAAAGCTTTCTTCAATTAATTTTTATCTATTCAAATGCTACACATCAAAAAATGACCAAAGATATTATATCACACACATATATACATGCATACATTTACAAGATATTTGAACACAAAAGTATGGCTATATTTATACATACTTCGATGTGTGTAGTAACTGTACACATCCATTCTACCTATGTGTGTAGCATGCATATTTCTGTTGCACAATTTAAGATATTGATAGAGTTTCAATGGAACAAAAGTTTACTCAAGTTTATTATAAAATGAGTTTAAATATTTTGAGCTGGTCATTTTCACCAAGTTCACATTTAAGAGTCAAGAATTGTGTTTGATAGAGGTCTGATATTACCTGCAATACTCCACTCAAGTATTCAGTCTTCCAGAAGAGTAAAGGACCACAATGACATGGAAGCAGCCAGATAAATAGCAATTTCCTTCTACACAAATGGTTAGAAATTTCACTGTAGCCATACACAAAATTTGCCTCTGAAAATGATTCTGAGAGTCCCTTAAACTAAGCAGAAAAATGAGGCTGACTCATTTTTGCAGACAGGTTACAATTCTTTGCTATTAAAATGTTTTACTTTATCTGTATAAGGCAACTTGTATACCTTAAAGAAAATAACATTTAATTTTGTGATATTTTCCACATATTAAAACTTTATTTGGTCTGGATTATTCTCTAATTTTGACCACAGAATTTCATAATTTTATTACATATTCTACCAAATTCAGAACTCCTTCACAAACGTACACACACAAAGAAACAACAATAACAACAACAACTAAAAGAAAACTAGAAAGATCTGCACTTTATATAGAGTCGTAGGGACCGTTAAGTCATATCTGCACAGGTCCATACTAGTTTTATATGTTTATACTCATTTTATGTGGTATAGAAGAGACTTTAAAATTTGCACTCTGTGAAACAGAAATTTATTCTTCGAATATCTTCCAATAATAAATGTAACTAGGAAAAATTTAAAAGTCTCTGAGAAACTAAAGATAGAATTTTCTGCATGTATCAGTAAAGTGAATGCAAATCAAAAACCATCATCACAGAATTAAACAGCATATCCTTTAGGCTCTGGAAGGTATTCCAAGTAAGATGGAAGACAAAGAACCAGTTTGTTAGATAAGAATACACTGGGCTGAGATCACTTGCAATTCAATGCTAAGCAACCGAACATTACTAATTGAAACTCGAATGGACCTCATAGCTAAAGAGAACTAAAAACTAATAAAGTACTGCTAGAAATAACAATGAAGGAGAATTTAAAAATAGGTAGTTGGGTAAAAGAAGCTAGAATCAAGAGGGTTCATTCTGTATAATTATACTTTTATGTTGTTGAAAAAAAGCAAAACTCATTATATAGTGATGGAAATTATAACCATAGCTATTTTAGGGGGTAGAGTCAGGTTAGGGGCCTTCATGATTGCTGATACTTTTCTATTTATTGATCTGCATAATAATTAAATGGGTGTGTTTGCTTAGTGATAATCATTTTGTCATTCATCTATAATAGGTATAATTTGCAATGTGTACGTTAGCATTTGATTTAAAAAAACAAGAAAAGATAGTTTGTTCATAAAAGAAATATGTTTTAGAGCAAAATTAGTAAGATATCTGAAACACTTGACAATATGCATATAACTAATACTGGGAATTTTAGAAAGAAGGTAGAAAATGTCAAAAATAGAATAGTTCTTGGTTCCTAGCAGAAGAAATTAGTTGTTTGAAAATCATAATAAGGAAAAATGTAATAAAATTTCTACTTGAAACATATTTGTTTTATAAATGGAAATAATAATTGTTAATTGAACCAAAATATGTAACATAAAAGTACTTTCATTGTGAGAAAAATGTATTAATTTTAATATTAATAATGTTTTAATGTTACAGATTCTTGCTATGACAGTCATGTCACAAAACATTCATAACTAAACTGTCTTCCCAAATATTACATTTATCAGAAGTGTAAAATTTTGTTGATTTTTTTAAAAGAAGCAATAAATCTACTTTTGAGAAACTTATTAATTTAAAACCTATGCTGCAGAAATCAGGGAAAAAAAGGGAATATGCCTGATAAGATCATATACCCTATTTTGTGCCAAATTTTGTTTTTCACATAAAATGTTAGGATATACCTAGAGTCATGAAAATCACTGACTAGAAATGGTCAATGCTCTTAATTTCTGGAGAAACATAAAAAGCCCAGAAAAACATATGTAAGGCGTACAAATACAGTATAAACCATTCCATACATATGCTGAAAGTTTCTATGCTTCCATTTAGGAATCATAGAATGTGTGAACTGGCAGGCTTACGAATGGAAGCATGTGTTAACAGCAAGTCTCTCACCTGCCTCCTCAGCTCACACTTGGCCCATGCCTTCCTTGCTTCAAGTTTTAAATACCTCACCAGGCTCTGCAAGATTCCATCCTGTCCTTGCCTTTTTTCTCACTACTCTTTTTTTCTCACTATTCTCTTCCCTCTCTCTGTTCTAGTCCTGCTGGCATTTTGTTGCTCCTAGAACATGCCATGCATGGTGGACCTTAAAGTCTTTCAGTTTTGTTTTGCTTCACATTAAATGCACTATCTCATTGGGTCACTTTTTAAGTTTTTAGTTACAAGTCTTTAGCTGACACAGTCCCTGTGCCTCCCAGATGCGCCTGAGTCCATGTAGATGAATGTGCCTTGAAAGAGTTCCACCTCAAGCCTGGCTTTTCTGTCTGAATTATCTATCACTGTCAATCTCAGCTGTAAGAAATTGGAGCAAGCCAGTTTGAAGAAAAATTCCATTTTCCATTTTTGTTAGAAAATTTCCCAATTTCCATTGATATAATGATGGAAATAATTACTAATTAAAACATATTTCTTCAGCCTTATCACATTGTCAACAAGTACTGCACCTCAGCTTTCATTTCTTTGAGGTCAAAGAGCATGAACACTTCTTTTCTTGCACACGCATGTATCCCACTCAAACCTTGTACCATAGAAAGTATAGATTATATATCTGTGTGTTAACGCTTCTTCATTTGAGAAACATTACTTTTGAATTTTGGTGCAAATATGTGAAGACTAAAAATTTGATTAAAGTTTGCATGCTCAAACTACTCAATTTTAATTCAAAACTACATGAGCACAGCTTTTATGCCTTTCAGATTAGTAGGTGCAAGATGCACAATGAAGAAGATGGAAAGAATGCTATAAGGTTTTACATGTAAATGAAAGTCAAGATAGTTGATCACTGATTAACCTAGATGCTGGTGAAATGAAGCTCACTGGTGTACTAACAGAACTCCTACTAAGCCCTGAAGTGCAGTTCCTTTTTATTCTAAGTTCAAAGGCATTACATAAAAATCATAGCTAAATGATTTTCTTCAAAAGTGTTAAGAAAAGCATTTGCTGAAAAGTCACATTAAAAGAAAAAAATACCCAGAAAACTACCAACCTTTGTCAAACAGAATGATGTACTTTTATAGTATCTTGCTGCTCTTAAAATTACTTGTAACTTTTTGCTGGGAGCCCTATTGTCAGTATCTCCTTCAAGAATATCAGAAAAAACGATTAGCTCTTTATATCCTCCAATTGATGAATGCTTCACAAAAAAGGGAGAATGTGAAAACTCCTTAACCTAGTTGAATACATTAATCTTTAATTGATTATGTAATTTTTCTAAGATCACATAATTTTAAGACATGTAATTAGTATCAGGTATGTGATAGAATCTCATAAAATTTCTTATATGTGAATAGTATTAAGGTCCTTACCACAGAAAATTTGCCAGTTCATGTAAATTCACACCGACATATAATGAGAGAGTACAAGGTTAGGTCCTACATTGCACAGATACCATGAGGTTGGAAATAGAGAAGTCACAAGGATACTCAGTTGGATTTACCTGGAGAAGATTTGTGAGTCAGTTATTAAACAATGAACAACTGGTTACCAGAAAGACAAAAGATAGAGCCATTTTATGAAGTAAAACCAATACCAGACTTATAAATTAACTCACTATATATATTACATCTTTTTGGCAGTTCTTACTTTTAAAATCTGTTCTGAAAAGTTACACATTGTATATTTGATTATATATAACATAGTTTAATAGTATTTTTGTTTAACTCATAACCACTTCTCCCCATCTCTTGAAAGATAATTGAAAAGTTAGATTAAGACCATATTTAATAAAATTAAATAAGTGAAGAATATTATTTTAAATGATTTTTAAAAATTCACTTTATCTGTTTTTTAAACACTGAAATAAGAGATACAGCTAATGATCCCATGAATACTTCACAGATAATACGCTTTTGAAAGATGGAAAACTGAAATGAACAGACATTTCTCAGCAAAAGAAACAAAAATATCCAATAAATACTTGAAGAATATGTTCAACACTACTGGCCATCAGAGAGATGCAAATTAAAGCAACACTGACATTTCATCTAACTCCAGAAAGATTGGCTATCACCAAGAAAGCAAAAGATAACAAATGCGGGTGAGGCTGTGGGGAAAAAGAACTCTTCATATTTTTGGCAGGAATTCAAACTGAAGCAAGCACTATGCAAAAGAATATGAAGAATTTTCAGAAAACTAAAATAAGAAATTCCATTTGACCCGGCTAGTCACTTGCTAGGTATAGCTCTAAAAGCAGTAAAGAATCATATTACAGTGACACATGCACACTCATATGTATAACAACACATACATGAGTGCTAAATCTTGAAAGAAACCTGTAGGTGCATCAATAGATGAATGGATAAAGAAAATGTGGTCGTTATGGTTCTTATCTAGATGTTCCCCCAAAGCCTCATGCAGTAGTGGAGGTGGGCTTCTAGAGTTTTTGATTGACTCATGGTCCATTGCTGGGGTTATGGTTGTGAATGCTATATCTACCTGGAGTGGGTAGCCTGCATACAATATAAGGAGCAGAAAAAGTCTTCTCTTGCTCCTCCCCTTTTGATCCTGTTGTTTTTGCTGTCTTCTGCCACTGTGAATGGTTGCTCCTCTGCCATGAGCCACCCTGCCTTGGAACCAGCTGATTATGGACTGAAACTTCCACAAACTGTGAGCTAAATTAACCATTCTTTCCTTAATTTGGGGCAGTGGGTATTTTGTCTCAAGGACAAGAGAAAAGTAACTAAGACAGTGATATTTATACACAGTGGAGTACCCACTCTGTCATAAAGAAGAAAAACTTGAGTCATTTGCCAGAAAAAGAATATACTTTGAGACTATAATGTTAAGCAAAATAAATCTTATGTACAAGCTTAAATATTGCTAGTTTTGTGGTTTGTGTTGAGATGTTCCCCCAAAGCCTCATGCGGTCATGGAGTTTTTCCACCCTGCCTTGGAGTCAGTTGATTGTGGATTGAAACCTCTACAATGTGTAAGATAAATAAACTTATAACTCTGTAACTCCAGGTGTTGGGCATTTTGTCTCAGGAGCAAGAAAAAAATAACAAAGACATCTGATCACCTGATTTCTTTTATATGAGAAACCAAATAATAAATAAATAAATAGCAAAATAAAAGGTAGATAATAGGAAGTAGAGAAATAGATTTTCCTCAAATGATAAGGGGGTCCAGAGACTGAGAAAGGGGAAGGGAAAGGAAAAGAAAGGGTGAAAAAAATAAAGTTTGTTGTTCATGCTTGCATGCACGAACTCCCCATAAGGAATGGAATTGTTGTGTAATGCAAATATTTACTAATGAAAAATAAACAACTGAAACATAAAGAATACACTTCCACCCTGACCTGATGCTACATGCCTGTACTCCTAGCTTCCCTGGGAAGCTAAGGGAGAAAGATCTAAATTTTGAGCCCAGCTTAGGCAATTTAACTACTTATCAAGTCCTTTTCTAAATAAATAAGTAAGTAAGTAAATAAATAAATAAATAGTTGAGATGAAGTACGAGATTCTTAGGCTCAGTTACCTTTGGAGGAGTTGATGTCAAGGTAAAGTGTATGATAAATTTGCTAAAATTTTTATTTTCTTATTTAACCTATCAGAAAAGAATCTTCTAGGTTCTTCTAGAGAACAAAATAGCAAATAAATGAAGAAAGACCTGTTTGCTTCCAGTAGGCTACTTTCCTTTTTTACTGCATGTATCAGGTAATATGCTATGTACCCCCAAGTCCTCATATAATTTTGATGGGGCTGAGTTATTGATTTGTTATTGGTTTGTTGTCTGGCAATGTGAGTGCTGTGCCCACCCAGGGTTGGAGCTGACATACAATGTAAGGGAAGGCAGGTCTTCCTCTTGTTTGCTTCTGCTTCCACCTCCCTCTCTCTCTTGCCAGCGCGGCTTGCGCCTTGCAGCTTGCAGCTGCCATGAACAGCAGGATCTCCATGCCACGCTATCTTGGAGCCAACTTAAGTATGGACTGAAACTCCCAAGAAACTGTAAGAATAAACCTTTCCTTCCCTAACTTTAGGCGTCAGGTATTTTGTCTTCACAATGAGCAAAAAGTAACTAAGACACTGCCATAACAAAATCTAACTGGTAGAAAAGTTGTCCAAAAATCAAACTTTGTCACTTTCCATACATTTAGTTTAAGAGTAATTTTTTCATAACCTTCTTATTCTGTGTATGTGCAAAAAGATGAAAACATAATATTTTATAAATCATATATAAAATATTATCTTCTAAAATGAGGTCATCAATATGACTTATTAGGCTGAAATAGAATGTATATTTTATTTATTGTAATTTTTACATGTATTTATAGAATAATGCTTGTTTGCAGTACTAGGTACATAGTATGTATGTGTTAAAATACATCTCTACATAATTTTCTTGATGTGCAATTTACAGAAAAAGACAAACTCTGTATACAAATTGAGACCTCTGAAGCTGTTAAAAAAGACTTTTCTGACTTTTCTCAGATATGAGTTCATCTCTTTATACCTACACATAGACACTACAATATTTGTTAAAAAATTATAGCTCCACAGATATTAACAAATTGTCAGGGACAACTTTCGGGATGGCTGTGCTTTAGTTACTTTCTCACTACTAAAAAAAAATACTCAACACCCAAAGTTAAAGGAGGAAAGGTTTATTTAGCTTACAGTTTGTAGAGGTATCAATTCATAATTGGATGGCTCCAAGGCAGGTTAGCACATGGCAGACAGACATCACAGAGGAGAAACAGTCAGTGGTGGGCAGAACGCTCTTGGAGCAGCCACAGCTCTTTCTATCCCTTATATCTTATCCAGGCTACTTAGGGCAAGTAGCACTCATACCCTTAATCCTAGTACCCTTGATTGTGGCATTACACTATATCAATTCCAAGATCACACACTCTAGATCTAGTCACCTCTGAAAAAACCCCACCTGAGTCCACTTGCGGCTTTCTGACATCAGAAAGAAGCCATAACACTATGTGTGTATCAGCATTTTCACTGACATTCCCCAGGTTGAAAAATGAACAATAATAACTCATTTTCTAATAATAGAGAAAAATACTGAATGAGAGATATAAGAGATTAAGGTAGTGGATGCTTTTTCAAATACCAGCTCTTCTCGTTATTTCTACTCCCATAGCTACATTTTGGAATAGACAATTTACAGCTTTTAACACAAATACATCAGTTAAACAATATTTCTTAAGGTAAAATATACTCAGTCAATCTGCCTGCCAAATTTACTCAGTATACACAGTTAAGAGAAATAGTTGTTAGTGTACTATATTGTGAAGTTCACCAATTGTCAGTTGTACTACCTGTCATTAATAGTTCAAAAATTCATTTTTTCTGAAGAAAGAAATCCAGCTTTAATTTATGTCTTCCAATGCCACACTACAAAGAAATGTAAAGAAAATTGAAAAGTCATTGGGCCAAAGGTATACTTAGTGGAAGGATTTTCACCTAGCATGCTAAGATCTTGGGTTTGAGCCTCGACACTGGAAACAAAAAACAACAAAAAGAATTAAAGAAATTGCTTTGGTTTGCACGTGCACAGAATGTTTTTCTTGTCATTGTTTTCTAGATATTCAGGTCTAACAGTCATTTACACAGCCATTTGTGCCTTAGATATTACAAATACTCCAAAGAGAACTTGGTATGCATGGAAGGATCACATTGTTTGCACAAAATTATCTGCTTTTCATCTAAAATCCTTGAGCATCCTTAGGTAGGAGTATCTTCAGAATATCAGTCTCCCACTGATATTGACACCTGGGAACAATTTTATATGCAAAAGTTTACTAAAATTATAGAATATTATTAATACATGTGGCAGACTATAAATCTTTGTCTTTCAGCATAGTTTCAATTCTGAAATAAGTAAAAATTAAAAATTTCTGAATTCATGTCTTGCATACAGTGTTTAATTAACTTTTAAGTTAGCACTTTCATGGCTAGAAATATTGTTAATTTCTCTTCTACTGACAGTTAGATTCAAAGAAAAGGAAAAGAAAAGAGACTCATTTTTAGAACTCACTGTCATAAACATAATTTTACTAACTAAATTATCAGAGGGCAAATTTTATAGATCGTCTTTTTTGTTTTAAAGGGTATTAATATTTTTTAAAGTTTCTATTTATGACTTTGGCTACAGAACAGCCAAACTCACATGAGTACTGATACTCTGTATAGCACCTTTTTAAAAGTGAAAGTTCTAAATTTTTCTTTAGTTTTGCAGATATTGATATTATTATCTTTATTACAATGAATGGAGAAGGGAATGATATTAATGGAATTTGAAGAGCCTATTTTAACTAACTCTTCGTTTAAAGCTTGATACAGCCTCAAAGCAGGATGAGTTTTTATATTTCATCCCAAAATATCTTTACAGCACATTGTTTCACAGAAGCCTTTTTTGAGAAAATAGAAGTAATGCCATTTTAACAAGACTACCAACAAAACACAAAAAAACTAATTTCAGACAAGAGCTAAGAGCTGTTTCCTTTTTTTATTGAAAAAGAAAAGAAGGAACCATTTTACCAAAGGCTGCCTTGAAATTTTAGTTTGTTCATTGTAAATGCAAGGCATATATAGGATGTGAATGGTGACATTTAAAAGTCATTAAAGACTGTTCTTCTGATAAACATTAACATATAAGATATGAACTCATGGAATATGATAGCAAAAAAAAAAGAACAAAGGACATTTTTTCAAGTTAGGATGTTTCTGAATTTTATTTAATGTAAAAGTTTTAAGATTTCCAGTTCACATACGATTTGCCCTTCAGTCAAAAGTGTACAAATGACAAGTTTTTTTTTCTTTGAAAAGTATGAAGAATCAAATCTCTGAAATAGTGACTTTTTGTTTGGATTTGAGATATTCTCTTCTATCACTTGTGTACACTCAGATCACTATGTGTTAAGTAACCTATTATTTTACAACCACAAAGGGAGTTATAGTTTTGAAAGTCATTTCAAAGAACGACCAAAATTGTTCAAATGCATTTTAAAAACTCTGAAACTTTGTGATGCTAGTCTAATATTATCATGTGAATTGTTTAATATGAATTCATAAATGTATTTATTATTAATGTGCAATTTAAGATTGATTTATTAAAATTGTTAATATTATCAATGCAATCTAAAATAATAATTTAACCTCTAGAAAAAATTGATGGCTATTATCTTATGCTATATTATAGTAATTATATTTCCCACAGTGAACTAAAAAAAGACAATGAATGTGTCATTTTGTCAATATGATATTTTAAATTCTAAATTAAATTGTATTATTACTGCAAGACATGTATGATGCAATTTATAAAATCTGTACTATGTAGTTAAAAAGAACTGGATTTAGCTGATTTATAGGACTGACTTTAAAGAATCATGTCTTCTGGTTATTAATGACAGTTGTTTTCCTTTTATATATATACTATAAATCAGCTATTTGAAAACAAAAAAGCTGCTCTTGTTTTTTAATAAAATAAATAAACTTTCATCAGGTTGTTTCTCCATACTTGTACTGAGTAATACAATATTCCTTCCCAGACAGTTTCTGTCTTATGGAGAAAGAAGGATAAAAATCAAGTATGACAACTTATTTGTCCTTTAAAAAAAACCTATGAAACCTGAAAAATATTTCCCAGAATCCCTTTGAAGAGAGTATTACACTCTAGAGACTGGTATGAAATAACACACTTATTGTTGCCAGTATTTATTAGAATGAGCTTCTTTGGTTGTTGTCTTCTCTGTCTTATGTTACCATAAAATACAGTTGTTTCTCTTAGCCTTTGTATTAATCACTTTCTTATTGATGGGATAAAATATCACAATTTAAAGGAGGAAAGGTTTGTTTTGGCTCAAGGTTTCAGAGGATTCAATCCATAATTAGTTGGCTCCAAGGCAGCAACGGAATAACAGAAGGCATTTCAGAGGAAAGTAGCCAGGCCCCACGGCAGCCAGGAAGCAGAGACACACAGGAGAAGCCAGAAATAACATATCCTTTCAGGTCACACCCCGATTTTCCCCCTTTCTCACAACTTCACAACTGCACACCAAGCTGTAGACACCTCACTGAGAACACAGTGCCCCATGACTGAGAAATCTTCCCAAACTCCCACTTCTGGTCATACAAGACTTTTGAGGGTCATTTTAATTCTAAAACATATCAGAATTATTAGGTCTTTGTCTGGTAAGAGCTTAGTATATATGATGAGACAAAAACTTAGAGTTGCTGTGAATAAATTTTAAAAGGAAAAAGAGTAGATTATGCCTGGAAAAATGGTAACACATAATGATGAAAATTTAAGTAAAATGATCACCTTACAGTTTATAGCAAACCATTTGATTCTGACAAGCATATAGTCACTCAAAATACTGATAATTGATCTTTTTGCTCTTCTTTGCAAATATAAGATATACCAAAATGATGTGAACTTATAAAGGAATTGGGGATTTTGTATTCATAATTCAGTTAGCTGTTTCTAGGTTAGAAAGAAAAAGCTATTTTTCACTACAGTGCCAACAGCTAACAATATTTTTTTTGTCTTTTTGTCTTTTTGAGAGAAGGTCTCACTATGCAGTTAAGACTGGCCTTGAACTCACTTTGTAGCACAGGCTGGCATTGAACTCACAATGATCCTCCTGCCTCAGCCTCCTAAGTGCTGAGTTACAGGTGGCTCAGGTCATACCTGGCTAATAGCTCTTAACTTATCAGACAACTCCAGCGCAAAAACAATATTCAGGTAATGTATGGCTAGTGTAAAGATTCAATGTATGTGATACAGACTTCAAATCTTTTCATAAGTCATTACAAAGGAAAATGGTTTATTACAACATTTAGGTTAGAAAATTGTTCTAGCAAGCTTAAGGAAAATCCACATCAGTAACCTTGCATGGTCAAAGATAATTATAATTAAAACTTCAGTTAAAATTATATTATACATATGGAGAGAACTAAAATTAATATCCCTATATTAATTATGTCATACAACACTCCAGAGGATCTTTAACATACATTTTAACAATTCTGGCCATTCATTTTAAAAAGATTTGGAGTGTGACTTTCAGCAGAAGGATTTGTTAGAGTCTGGAGTCAAACAGACCCATGGTCTTTAAAAGAGCTTCATTAGCAAAAATGTTGCCAGTCTGGTCTGAAAAAACTTCAAGTAACTTATTAAAAGAACTTTTAGGCCTCCAAATTTATAGAAGCAGAAAATAGTTAATGAGATTTAATCACTTACCAAAAAAAATTTAGAGCCTAATGCCCTTTCCTGAAATGGCTAGGGTGAATGATAGCAAAAGCGGGGAGGGTAAAAAGTTTGAGTCAATATCATGTAAAGGGTGAACCTTTCCTGGGGCGTAGAACCAGAACCCAGAGAAGGAATAGTTCAAGCTGAAAGAGTAAGGATATTTGGTAGAAATTATCCTGGGAATGTCAAATTTGATACTTGCCTATAACATTCCTCTATGAGTAGCACGGTTTCCCTGGAGATACCAAGAATAAATTTAACAGAGAATTGTCAGATATATAAAAAGTGATGGACGACATGATTCAACAACAGTACATTGACTTTAATTCCTAGGAGAGGCAAATACATAAGGAAGTGTGAGAAGACAATGAAAAAGGAATATCTACCATGTATGTAGACTCAGGCTTGGCTCTCCAGCTCTTTGTAGCCTGGATTGAACTAGACTTGTAGTAAACAGTTGAACATACAAAAATATTTAAAGATAAGGAAACAAAGTTATAAGTATCATGAGACAAGCAGCACAAATTTAGGAAATGACACAAGTTTAGAAAGATTAATATGTGAAAGTACTCGTTTAGTGTTTATATAGTTGTATATCAGTAAAAAAAATATCGCTAGTTATTTTTAGATTATGTAGCATTACCTATGCCAGATATTGTTCTAGCACATTAAATTATTCACTCAATTAATTTTTACAAATATTTGAAGAACTATGTAATTCCTACTTTACAGAGTAGAACTTACAATTATTTATTAACTTTTGAAAATTCACCTAGTAGACAAGTAATCCTCTTTTTGAGTCCATTGCCTCGCGTTATCCTCTCAATTATCCCTACGTCACATATTACTACTATTTTACAGATAACAAAACTGATGTTCAAAGAGTATAAATCATTTCTGTATAAGAAAGCAACTAAAATTTATTGTAGTTTACATTTGAAGCTCAAATACCTATACCAATGTTCTTTCAATTACAAGAATTTGGTTACATAATGTTATGAATGAGAAAAATATTTAACATATGTCAAGAACATGTACCTATTTCTAAGATGAATGTAAATATCATACACTTCAAACATACACTAATAAAAAATTAAAATAGTCATTAATCAGACAATATATGGGAACGTGAGCAAAGAATCAATTATGAGGATTATGTTTTTAAGCAAGGAGTAAAGAATTTTTACAACTTAGATATCAAGGTAAAACAATAGGTGATAATGATAATATTAATAATATTAAATAAGCACAGCTCTTCCTCAGAAGAGACTCTCTTTAAATAGAGACTGAAACTGCAAGTCTGTAGAAAAGCTATGCCCAGTACTAGATGACATCAAGATACTAAAAGAATGTAAATCAACTAGGGAAGCCAAAAACATTATAAGTATCAGGACATTCTCTGTAAAATTTGTTTTAGTTAAGGACAATAACTTAAGTTTTCAACTGCATAAGCAGACCCGTGTTTAGTACTTTATGAAACAGAGACTAAAAAGAATGAGAAGGAAATAAAGTTTGTCAAACTGAGGAGACAGAAAAAGAAAGAGAGTGGGGAGAGAAAGAAATGGAGAGAGGAGGGAGGAGAGAAGGAGAGGGAGAGGAAGAGGGAGAAGAAGAGGGAGAGAGGAAGGGAGAAAAGGAGCAAGGGAGGAAGGGAGGGAGAGTGAGAGAAGAAAATAGGAAGAGAAATAGAAGAAAAATGCAGATGATACAGGTATCATAAATAAAATCTAGCTTCCAATAACCAGATCTTTGCATTGATTACTGTTTAATTACTTAATTTACTTTTTTTAATGGGTTAATTTTTCTTATAATAAAAACTCTTATTTTCTGTATATAAAATATTTGAAGGACATAAATTATTTCTTAATATGCCTGAGATTGAAATACATATTTTAAATCAAGTTAACATGCTAATACTCTTTGTTTTGAATAGTAGCTCACTGAGACGGTCAACAAGATGTCAGTACAGAGACCTAGTGAAATTGTCTGTGCATTATGTTTCTCTCATTTTCAAGCAAACAGATGACAAAATTGGATCAATAAATATTTGAACAATTGATGGAAAAATAAATTAGTACATTACTATCAACCAATGGAAATTATTTTACTGTTAGGTTTGGTTTTAAGTTTTTACATAATTACTAAACAAACATTATCAAAATGGAAAAAATGTAAATGATGAAGATATCAAGGTTTAGACTATTAATATTCACATATCACAAAGAATGATTTTAAGCTAATACAGTATGATAATAGCAAAGTTTTGAGAGTAAAATAGTTCTACTGACTCTCCTCCTTTGACTTTTCTTATATGATCTAATGCAAAATAAAATTTTCAAATCTTCTAGAAATGTAGACCATCATATTCTTTATTGATTCTTTTAGAAATAAGGTAATTATAATAAAATAAAAGCCATTTTAACAAGCAAATCTTTATTATATATTGCTCAAAGGAAAACACATGGCAACAAAAAAAGCATTCTAAGAAGAAAATAGTGAAAATCCTAAAAGGCTAAATTTACAGGTGTCATTCTCATAGCAAAAATGTTGGAATATTTTCTTGATAAGAAAATTCCATTTTGTTAACCTAAAAAAGAATTATCCAGAACTCTTTCCTTCAAAGGATTTAGCTATTATGCTAAATATTTCAATCTCAGTAGTCTGAAAGAAATACCAATTTTAACCTAGAATTGGAAAAATTTGAATGAATTGGAGTTTTTTTTCCACTTCTGGAGATATTTTGTTTATTTAACAAAGAAAAAAAGAGGCTTAAAAGTAACAAATGTAAACAAAAACTCAAAATTTTGTAATATTATTCCTATATTAAATACAACCCGGACACAAAAAGAGAATTAAATTCACTACTTTCAAGAGTGCAATCTCTTGTTTAGTAACACATTTTTTAGGTGTATTTTAGAAGCAGCATGTTTGGTCAAGAAAGGAGATTCAGCAGGAAAGCATTTATGTGAATTTCATAAATACTGTCAAAAGATTGTATAAATGCTAAAACTTCTTTAATATTGTGATATGGAGCATAATTAAGAATCAGTTAGACATGATTCTAATTTCAGCTAAGCCTTGTAATATCTTTGTGATTTTGGAGAAGTTAAGAGGTTATGAACATATGTGAAATGTAAGGATAACTAAACCACCGCTTAAGAACCATTTAAATGGATGAATTGAAGAATGGAATGGACATTGTCAAAAATTATATACACAATGTGAAAATAAGCATTGTGAAGTTGTAAATAAAATCAAGGACACAGAAGGAGAAATTAAGCCAAAAAACTATAATTTCATAAAACTGATGCAAAATAAACCACAAAACCAAGTCAAAAGATTACTTGAAGTAAAAAAGGTCCTAGGATGTGCCAGAAAAAAATCATTTATAATGCCCACAATTAAACATAATCTTGAAACATATATAATATTCCAAAGAGAAATGAGAAATGCAGAAGATAAATCGCAAATTTATTACTAATGGAAAGATATAGTCATATTTTAAGAATAAATTATCAAAGATTTGCAATTTCTGAATACTTATTCAGGCTTAAAATTCCAAATATACTCTGATGACAAATGATAATTTCAGAAAATTGAAAAAGAAAATTTAAACATAAAACAGAGAAAAAGCTGGCTCCACCCAACTTGGGAAACAAATACCCTCTTTCTGCCATCTTTGTGTGCTGCCATAATGATTCTTGAATGTCCTGGAATCAATAATATTTAAAAGAGACAAGTACTAGATCTTTATTAGGCTGTGTTACAAAGTCATTCTCTAGTTTCTAACTGTGATGATGAAGCGTGATCACATTAGCAAATTTGAAATCATCAGTGATCACAAAGCTGAGACAATTGTACGGAACATCACCAAGAGGTGCAACAAGAGTTGGAATGATCAGTCCTGATGGATGTGCATGCGAAAGATCTAGGAAAATGGCAGGGTAATCTGTTCCCTTCCTACCAGTTTGGTTTCATTGTATTGACAATCTCAGGTGGCATCATGGATCAGGAAAAATCAAGGCAAAAACAGATAGGAAGAAAAATAAACTCAGGGATTCTTTTCCTAGGGATGTAAAACTGTGTACAAATAAAATGCTTCAATGGAGGGAGGAAGGTTTTTATGAACTATCAGACATTTTAAGCTAGAAAGTTATGCTCGAATGTTGGCTTCAATTCAAAGGCACTCCATGTCATAACAGACTCAGTCTTTCTTTTACTCCATTAAGCCTTATCTCCCATATTTTATTCACACAAAGTCTGGATATTTTCATGCTCACAAAATGACCACCACATGTCTAAATAATCTCTGTAGACATCAATAATAAGCTGAAAAATAAATTAAAGCCCTAGAACTCACCACAGGCTCCATGTGCACTGACGAACAAATGGTGGTTTTATGAAAACTGGAATGCTTTAATTGACTATGCTCACTAAGGGACGTCTTTGGAGCTGTAGTCAGGAAAACGTTTCCTTTAAAAATGGATTATGTGAGTACATGACCCACTGAATGAATAAACACTACATGAAATAAAACAGCACTAATTTTAGTGAGCACTGAAAGGTCATTATTTAGTAAAGAACCTACATGCAGAGGTCTGATGCGATTTTCTAATAAAAGAGACCAGGAAAACAAATTAGGTAATGCCATAGCTGTGCACCAGAAATAATTAATTTGAGAAGTTATTTTAAAATATCTAGGGGAAACAGTAACCAAAAGAAAATTTCATTGATAAATATTGGTAGGTTATTTGATATTTGATAAAAATAAGTAACATGGAAACCTTTGTCTACCCCATGGGTAGAGGACTAATATATTTCATAAAGTCATCAAATATTGTAGATTTTTAAATCACATTATTTAGAAAGGTAAATGACATTATTTCACTACTTTAAGATATTTTAATATCATAAAGGATATGTGCACCATAAATGCATACATATCTCCCTTTAGGAATTAAAGAATAAAAATTAAAAGTATACAATACATTTCTATTCTAGGAAAATGTGCAAGTTGCTACAAAACAGATACATACTTGTATACTTACATAAGTACACACAGAGACATATAAATACAATAATTTATCATCAGTGATTTTTGTTTTAGCAAAATATATAAACATTACAGGTACACAATAGGTATGGCCACACTTAGAAATCTTCTAAATAAATAAAAAATTGTCAAATTAGTCATATAATAAAATAATAAATATGTTCAATATTTCAGATTAATGTGTTACTCAACATATTAAGCACAGTTGTGGTATATTTTATTTCCTTTTTTTTGCCTTTTTTGAGACAGGATTTTGTTATGCAGTTCAGGTTGCACTTGAGCTTACACTGTAACCCAGCCTGTTCTCAAACTTGCATTGATCCTCCTGCCTCAGCCTCTCGAATGCTGATTTATTTCCATTATTATTTTTCTCAAGATATTTTCTCATCAGTTGCTCCAGAGAACATTGTTCTATTTCTGTATATTTGTGAAAGTTTCATTTTTCCTCATGTCATTGATTTCTTCACATACTATTGTGATTGAAAAAAATACTTAATATGATTTCAATGTTCTTAAAATTTTAAATATTTGTTTTATTTTTATTCATGTATGTTTGTATGACTGTGAGGATTTTGAAACAGGATCTTGCCATGTAGTTGATGCTGCCTTTGAACAGATTATGTAGTACAGGCCAGCCTCAATACTCCTGCCTCAGCCTCCCAAGTATTGGGATTACAGATATGTGCCACCATTCCTGGTTCTAAAGATTTTGTGTGTGTGTGTGTGTGTGTGTGTGTGTGGCATCGGGGATCGAACTCACAACCTCGCTCTTGCCAGGCTCTTAAGCCACTGAGCCAAACTCCCAGCCCTAGTTTTTTGAAATAGGGTCGCACTATGTAACTCAGGCCAGTCTTGTGCTCACGTTGTAGCTCAAGCCAGCCTCGAACTCACAACGCTCCTCCTACCTCAGCCTCCCAAGTGCTAGGATTAAAGGCGTGTGCCACCAGGCCCAGCTTTAAAGATTTGTTTGACAGCACAACAAATGAGCTACCTGGAGAATGTCCCACATGCAATTGAAATAAATGTACATTCTGTTGGTTTTGAATGGAATCTTCTGAATTTGTTAGGTTAATTTCATCTGGTTCAGTTTTACTAAAATCCACTTTTTCCTTATTGATTTTGTGTGTGTGTCTCATGGTCGATTTGGGGTGTCACCATAATTGAATTAATTGTTATGCAGATATCGGGTAAAGAATTATGCCTCAGTTTATCTGTGAGGTTTTTGAGAGAGTTTGACATTTGAATCATTGGAATGACTAAGGAAGTTCCATTCTCAGTGTGGGTGGACATCATTTGAAAGGTAGGGGAAAGATGAATCTCATCTTTGCCCTGGGAATCAAAGATCCTGTCCTTGACATCAAAATTCCATATTCTCTAGGCGTTGACAATTGCACAAGCTGCACCAGCTTCTGTGCTTCCCTTTAAATCCTCACGATTTAGCCTCAGAGGTACAGTATCAGTTTTTCTGGTTCTGAGGCCATTGAATTTAAACTGAACCACAGGAGCTTCTCAAATTCTTGACTTTACAAATAATTTGTTGCATGATTTCTCTGCCTCACATGAATCAAATTCCTTTTAAACATCACTTTTCTGTCTGTCTGTCTGTCTATCTGTCTGTCTATACAATACTATTAATTGTGTATATTAAATCCTGACTAACAGACTGGATGATCTACCCATTGTGAAAGTGGATTTTGGAAGTTCCCTAGTATTATTATATTGTGTTTATTTTTCTTTTCAGGCATATAAATATTTGCTTTACATATTTAGGTGCTATTAAGAAAAGAGCAGTTATAGCAACAATTATTACATCCTGTTCTTGATTCGACTTTTTGTGATTAAATAATGACTGTCTTGGTATTTTTAACAGTATTTGATTTAAAGTCTACTTGGTATGTTTTAAGTGCAACCCCTCTTCTCTTTTAATTACCATTTGCATGAAACATTTTTATATATGCCTTCACTTTCAAACTATTTATGTCCTCTAAGTTAAAGTGAAACCCTTATAGGCAGAATAGAGTTGAATTATAATTTTTAAATTGCTTTAGACATTCTGTACTTTAATAGTATGTGATACAGCAAAGTATGGTGTAAGAGAGAATGCTAAAATGATAAATATTTACATTAAGATAAAATGTAAAGCCTTAAATAATATGGGTTTATACCTGAAGGAGCTTGAAAAGGAGGAGTGAAGAAAGCAGTAGGAAAGAAATAAAGCCCAGTATAGAAATAAATAAATTAACAATGAAAAAACAACAGTAAAAAAAAATCTATGCAACTAAGAAATGGGTAGAAATGCAATACTGACCAAATTTAGGTCAACTAATTAAATTAGAGGACTCTACACATTATGAATAAAAATCACAACCTGTATCAAAGAAATATAAAAGATGACTATATATTATTTTGAGCAACTATGCACCAATAAATGATATAACCTAGAAGAAATGACTATGTTCCTAGAAACATTCACCTACCTAGACTCAATTATGGAGAAACAGAAAAGTAGAGCATACAAACTACAAGTAATGAGATAGCTCAGTCCTCAGTAACTTCCCAAAAAAGAAAAACCCTGAATCAGATGGTTTCATTTGTTAATTATTCATAAACATTTAAAGATCAATGCCCAAAATCTTCAAGAAAACTAAAGAATACATTGAAATTTTTTTACAAGGCCAGACAATATACCAGTGCATATCAAGTGTTGATGAGGAGGTGGAGGAAAGTGAAGCCTTGTACACTGTTAGTGGAAAAGTAAGTTGATGCAGACATTACGTAAAAGAAAATGGAAATGTCCCCCCAAAATAAAAATGAGAACTGCCATATGATCTAGCAACTGATATCCTAAGGAAATGAAATCTCTGTCTCAAAGATGTATCTGCAGCCATCTGTTGATTGTAGATTTGTTCACAAGTGTCAAGAAGTGAAATCAAGCTAAATCTAAGTGTCCATCAGTGAATGAATGGAAAAAGAAAGTGTGATTCACTCAGAATATTATTAACATTAACAAGAAGAAAATCTTCTCATTTTTGACAACATGGGTAAAACTGAGAAAGAATTGTATTAAGTAAAATAGACCAACCACCAGAAGAAAAGTACTACATGATCTTGCTCATATGTGGAATGGAAAAGCAGAAAACAAAAAAGATAGAAGAATGGTGGTTGCAGGAAGCTGGAAGTTAGACAATATGGGAAAATGTTGGTCAAAGAATGGAAATTTCCAGTCACACAAGGTTTATGTAAGTTTCAGAGATATAAAACACACTACACAGTAATAGTAGTTAATCATATGGTATTGTATACTTGAAGGCAGTTTAAAGAGTAGACTTTTAGTATTCTGCACACAAAAATAAATACACACAAATGGTAACTAAATGAGTTAATATATTAATAATGTGCTAATAGTAGTAATTTTTCAATGTATAACTTATGTATATCTTATGTACAATTTCATGTTGCAATCATAGTATGATAAAAGGAAATCTTTAATGAAAATAAAATTTTAATAAATTCTTAATATCTTAAGCAAAGATTATTTCATTATTGTTTTTAAATGAAATTATTACTAAAGAAAATTTGGAAAATACAGGACATGGATAGCTTTTCTCTAAATTTTTTTTTCTAGGAAACTATTATAAATAAAGAATACCACAGTGACTGCAGTGTATCATGCAACACTGGGCATGCATGACTAAACCAAAAGGAACAGAGTATTTGTTCTTACATAAAGCACAAAAGACTACAAACCTGAAAACTAAAGAGTATATACGGAGCAGTGTTTTAGAAAACCTCAGCTTTTGGCAAGTAAAATAACCATGTTTAAGAAATGTATTCTGCCAGTGTTAGTATATCCTCTTAAACTGAAACTGGCTAAGCATTGATACCTTCAGCTCCAGTACCATGTTTCTGGCATTACTCGGCCTGCACTTGGAAAACACTGTCCCAAGGGTCGTACTGACAGATGGATAAATGAACTGAAGCAAAATAACACACTAAGTTTTCTCTTTCTTGCTTGATCTTCTGCCAAATGGGATTATATCTTTGTAGAAAACTGAGAAAAATATCCTGGCACAAATTTATCTCTTCCTATATGTTTTCTCTTTAAATTTTATCCTCTCTGGCTTATCTCCATTTTATAAAATGATTATATGAGGAACTTGTTCAAAAGAAACATTTAACCAAAGTCTCTCAGCGCATAAATTATTTCTTGGAAAAAAGTTACACGCACAGTACATTTAACTGCAGAAGTGGTTCATTATTTTGCTATAAGCAGAATTGTGTCCTAAAAAATTCATTTGTTGAAATCCCAACAACTAGTACTCCAATGTGATTACTTGGAGATGGAATTAATAAAGAGGTAATTGAGCCACAAGGAGCTCCTGAACAGGGGACCTAATCCAGTATGATTGGTATGCTTCTAAGAGTAGGAGATTGGGATACAGGCACATGCAAGAGGAAGAACATACAAAGGTACAAAGAAGAAATGGGGCACTGGAAAACAAAGAAAAGGCCCAGGAGAAACCAATTCTGCTAAGTCCTTGATCTCAGATTTCTAGCTTCCAGTATTATGAAACAATATAATTCTGTTTTTTAATCCACCATCTGTGATACCTTGTTAGGGACAACCTATAAAACAAATACATCTGCGATACTCATTTTAGCGTTTTGTATCTTTCTGACGATGATTTTCAACACAATTTGACTTAATTATCTTTGTATCTTGTTAAAATAATTTTGTCAAAAGTTTAAATAATTTTGTCAAAAGTATATCATTAAGGTTAATTAGTTGTAGAAACAAACAAAGGACTCTATCAAGCCAATGATAACAATAATTGTTTGAACTGACAAGATCTTCTAGTGATTCCAAAGTACAATAGTTGACACTGCATTGTTAGAAAATTTGTTTATTCCTATATTTCATGTAAAAGATAAGCAAAAATATTGTGTTTTGCAAAACAGCAGCAATGATACCTACAGCATGAGATTGTTATGTGATAGAGGAAAGGTATTTCTGAAAACACTCAAATAATTATTGATTGTATACTTGACAACCATCATTACTCTCCATTGAGTTGAAAAAGATATTTTTCCACTTGACAAATTTACTCAATTATTAAATGAAAGATACGAGAATATTATGATCAAATTTTCTTATTGAGGAAATTCATTATAAATCATCATTGAAGATGAACTAAGGGAAGATGCTGCCAAAATATGAATGTATAATAAAGGTAATACTTATAAGACACTTATAAAAGTAGGGAATATTATTATATGTAGGGAGCTAACAAGTATTATTATACTTGACGGAACAATAGTCATCAGTTAGGCAATATTTGGATGTATTTATTGGATACTCACAGGCTAGATTTTTGAGGCAGAAGTAGAAGGATTTAGAAGATAGGAGAAAAAAAAATCTCCCAAGGAGGGACGAGCATGATGAAAATAGTGTTTAAAAGAGATGTGTATAAACATGTAAGATATTCATTTTCTTGATGTTTTAGTTTTATGCTTATAGATTAAGGATAATGAAGTATAATATGGAAAAATTGAGAGGATTACTTACAGAAGCCAATGTTTGTAAAGAATTTAGGAAATGCTGAATGCAAAGTCATATTGAATCTAAGTTCAGAGCATTTGCATTCTTCCTCTGGTGAATTTCTATTCAAATTTTCTGACATTACTTTAGACTGAGCTCTAATAAAAGTGATTTCTGAGGGCACTATGAAAATGAGCCACCACTAAAGAGCAACTGGCAAGGTCAGACACCTCAGCAGTATAAGGTAAACCAAATTCCCAGAACATGCCAGGACACTAGGAAGAGTTGCTAAGAAAAGCAGACATCCACTAAGTTTTTCTCTCTACATTCATCTCACTCTCTCATTTTCAGATTTTGGAGTAAAATTGCAAGTCATCTCATTTGAAAAGTATGTTAACCATAGAGTTAATATGTAATAGAACCATACAAAAACTATGTTAAACATAGAGCTAGAACACAATCAAGTGTTAAAATTATTTTTTAAGTTTTTTCTGTAAATTTAGCCATAATTAAAAGTACACATTTATTTGCAATAGACAAGTTTTGTAAGGGTATTTAGAAGTGCAGTACTATTATTACCCCTTTTATAAGTTTATTTCACTATCATAGCTCATATTTATTAAGAAAATGTCTTCTGGGAATACAGATTTTTTAAAGCCTCTCTCCACCACTACTTAGATTTTTCCTTTAAGGGCTTTCTTGAAGATGTTAAGCAAGGCTTTATTCAAGAATAGCGTATTGGGCATTTTCTCATTTCTGGCACAAAATTCCTGATGCCTTTAGTCCACAATCAGTTGACTGCAGGCAAAAACAGCACAGTGGAAGTGCCTGGAATTAGAAAACTGCTTGGTTCAGTGAAGCCAGGATGCAAAGAAATGGAACAGTGCTGGAGAGGAATAAGCAAAGGACCGTGCATATGGCAATATCCATGACCATGCCTCCTTCACCCACCCAGACACATTCGGGAGCAAGCTGGGTTAATCTGATAGGCATTTTTCAATCCACTGAAACTGGCATACTGGGATTAGTGATCATAATTCACCACTTGTCAACTTCACACTTGAACACTTCTTCTTAAACAATACCTAAGCTCCAAATAAAAGCAATAGCAAGTTCATAATTCCACTTCACATGAATGCAATTGTCCTATGTACTGCTAGAAATGCAATAATGCCTTCATCAATGTCTTAACAGTTCTGGCAATTTTTTTTTATTTAAGAGAAAAAAGACACATATAAGAAAAACAAAAAGCAAAAGAGACAAACGACTAGAGCAAATGCACAACAGTAGCATTATAGGTTTACCTATAATGTAGAAACTTGACAATGTTTGCAGTATTGCGTATCGTTGCCTCCAAAATGGTGGCTTATATTAACAGATATAGACATGTAAAACTGATCTAATCATATGAATATTAACCGTTCTTTCTCAATAACTAATACATTCAGCAGTAAGTTCGTTTTAGTTATCTTACATATACATATATACAGATTTATATCTTTTTCCTATTCCTTTCCCTCTTTCCCCCTTTAACCTTCCCAATTACTTTTGCTCTTTGAGTTTTTTTATCCTTATATAGTATTTACTGTAGATTTTGGATCATATATACTTTTTCAGTTTCTTATACTAGGTAGACAATATGGTATTTACACATGTGGGTTTGACTGATCTCACTTATGAGTATGATCTCAAGTCGTGTCCATTTACTTATAAAAGTCTCAATGCAATCTTTCTTGATAGCTGAGTAGTACTCCATTGTATAAAAATACCACATCTTTTTTATCCATTCCTTGATTGATGGGCACTTGGGTTGCTTCCAAGATCTGGTTATTACAAATTGGGTTGCCAGAAATCTAATAGTCTCTTCCAACACTCAAGGCAAACCCTTAGCTGTGAATCTCTGTAAACATCAAAATAAGACATAATTCTAAGGCAATATGGCACAGCATAAATATTCCCACTCAAAAATGGAGGAATGGAACAATAGAAAAGAACTGAGCATAGCAAGATCAAAAGCCAGCAAGACAAACATTAACTCCTATAGCTTCATATCTGGCCTCCAAAGCACAAAGTGGCGTGATGTTAGTTAAAGACATTTCAGTGATTGCAGTTCAGGCAGCCTCTCACTTAGACTGGCCCCACTCTGAGGTTGTAACACTCCACAGCAGATGATCCAAGTTCCTGACATTTTCATCTTAGGATTTTCACTATACCATTGACTTCATCCCTGTACCTTTACATACAGCCCAGTCAGGGTTTCCTGGCCTGGTCTCTCAGGCCCTTCTTTAATATCTGAGGAGAAACCAGAACTCAAATTAGCATCATGCATTTCATACCTAGGTCTACCATTAGTATGGGCAGTACCTAAATACCTTTGGCCAATGATTGCATTGTTCTCTGACCATCTGCATGGTTAAGCATAGCAAAATGAATCCTGAGAAATCAATAGAGATCCTTCTCTCGCAGGGATCTTACAGCCTTTCTTCTCAAATGAAAGATTAACAGCTTCCGCACTTGAAGCTGAAGTATTTGCAGTCTTACAAATCCTAGAGACACTCTCATTTCATCATACTTCTTATCCTTATGCAAAGTACTTGCTTTCTTTTTGCTAACTCTAATATCTTTAGCAGCCATATCTTTTTTGGTGTGGGGAGCGACTGAAGCTGGAAATCGACTGCACATACAGGACTAAAGTAAGGTCAGCCCTGAAAACACAGAGCGCCCCAGACAAGCCAGGTAAATAAACTGTTCCAGTTCTGAGAATGTGAGGTGCTCAAATGAGCCCAACAAAGTTGTTATGCAGAGACGTTGAGGTTGACATTAACCTCCTGAGTGTATAAATAAATACATTATGGTGCTGAGCTCTTCCTTTCCTCCCAGCCAGAGAAAGGGCTCCACCTGACCGCAGCTTTCTGTACATCATCTGTTATCTCTATTTCTCGATCCTCTTGTCATCCTTTCCTTGGGAATTTTGAGAGCTGCAATTTTGGCCCCATATTAACCATACTTAATTCTAGGTCAAAATTTAAGTTTTTCAAACTTTTTTGCTTTACCTATTGACCCTGAATCACATTATAAATTTGTCTAAAGGCAGCCAGAAGTACCTATGACACAGTCTGAATGTTGGGCTGTCTTGACATTTTCTCTACCAGATTAATTTCTTCACTGCCCTTAATCTAAGTCACCTACAAAATCTGAAGACATGGACAAAATACAAACCAATTTTCTGCCAGAATGAAGCACTCATGGCCTCTAGACCAAATGAAAATGGAGTTGTGTGCCCAATTTAAGCTTTATATGCCTTACTTCTGCTATCCACATTCCTAACAGTATTCTGGTCCTCTGAGGTCAATCAACTTACTGCATTTTTAAAAGTCTTTTTAAAAGACTTTTTAAAAGTCTTTTTAAAAGACTTTTTAAAAGTCTTCTCAAAAACCCAACTCAAGGGCTTCCAACCATATCATCAGGTATAGTCACAGCAAGGCTCCAGTTTTCCAGTGCCAATTTTATGTATTAGAATAAGTCCCATCTCTTGGACAAAGACCCTCAGCTTAGAGAAGGAGAAGTTCACTTTGGCTTGTAATCAGAATGGGTTCAGTCCATGGTTATCCAGTTCCAAGGCCAAAAGAGCATGGTAGAAGGACCTGGCAGAGAAAAGCTTCTAAGTTCATGGCATCCATGAAATGAGAGCAGGGGCATAGTGCCGGAGAGGAATGCACAAAATAATATATATAATATCCAAGGCCACCTTTTCATGATCTACATAGAAATGCCCAGCAACGTAATTTACTAATCTCCCAGGCATTTCTTAATCCAAGAAAGTGGCATATCAATTACATATCAAGATTAAGTGTCAAATATATATACAATCACTGTCATTGGATCTCTTGGTTAGGGACAAAAAGACCAATCTCTGTTCCAAATAATACTAGGGAAATGTGGGATGTAAAGCTAAGAAACCAAATGGGGTTTAAAGTGCAATTACTATGAACAAACTTTAGGAATAAAGAGAATTTTGGCAAAATCAACAACAGGATTCTTGTGGAAGTCCTGCCAAGGTGATTGAAAGTTACCTGAGAATAGTGAAAGGTTAGCAACCTAATCAGAAATTGAAGGTAATGTGATATGTAGGATAGCTGAATTAGCATAGTTATATTCTTGCTAAATAGTGACAATTTGGAATGAACATGCTTGTTCAAAAGTGAGGACTTGGTTCAAAAAGTTATCAGAGGAATTTAAGTAGATTTTGATCAAAGAGATAATATTTGTCATCACTTAAGTCACTATTATACTACCAACAATACAATCTCTTTATTGACAAATATTGGGTGTTTATTAGGCACTACTTGGTGCAAGCCTAATTGTAAGTGGTTAAATGGTAGAAAAATAGAGCTTTGCAAAATACCCATCTTTGTACACACCTACATTGTTAACAAGGTTCTGTCACAAAAATATAATTTCTTAGTTACTTTTCTCATTGCTGAAACATAATACCCAACACCCACAAGTTAAAGGAGGAAAGGTGTATTTTCTTTCATAGGTTGTAGAGGTTTCAGTCCATAGTCAGCTGGCTCCAAGGCAGAGCAGCAAGGCAGAGGGGCATCACGGAGGAGAAATAGTCCATGGTAGAGCAGGCAGGAAGCCAGCAAGAAGTAAACAACAAGCCTCCCTTTCCCTTTTATCCTGCCTAGGCTATAAGTCTTCCACCTACACCCAGGGTGGGGCGTTCCAATAAATCCACCTGTAACTATGGTAAACCAGTTAGTTGACTAATTCAGTAACGTGCATCCTTAATTCCAGCATTATACTCTTAATACACATTTACACACATTAGATACGTCCATCTCCAAAAAACCCTGCCTATGAGTTCATGAGGGTTTGAGGGGACATAAAGATATAAACTGTAAAAATAAGTATTAAAAATATTATTAAAACTAAATTTGATAGAATAATTTTTTTATTCTGAGCCATTTTTCTTGACTTTTCAACTTAATTATATTTTCTTATAACTCTTGCCATTTCATAAATGACAAGTCTCCAAAATTCACACATTGTACTCTATTCCTACCCTTACTACTGTAACAAGGTCTTACATTTTATGGTCCTCAATTATATCAAATGAATTTTTGATAGAGTTTTGAAATTTAATTTTTCTTGTTCTATTCATAATGCTCTTTGCTAATTATAATAGACTATGATATTTTTGCATGGATATTTGATTCAAGATCTCAATTCTACAACTTGTTATTTTTATGATCTTACTATGTCACTTAAAAACACTAAGTCTCACGAAAAGACAGAACTAGGACAGAATATCACTGTCCTATGTCACTTAAAAACACTAAATCTCACGAAAAGACAGAACTAGGACAGAATATCACTGTCTTTCCTTCTTTCCATAAACGTTTTCAAAATTGATCCTTTTCATTATCTATACTGACTTGTTCTCATTTGCTATTTCTCTATACTTACTGCCTAAAATGCCACAGTTTGTCTTATTGTCCATTCCATTTATATGTGTATTAATTCTAATAATTAAGTTAATCCACTGCAAAACTTTCTTCCATATAAGTATTTTATCTATTTTTATAGCCTTTTGTAAAACTCAATGTTGCTCATATTTCTTAGATTTCTCAGTCTCATTCATTTTTGTCTTCTTCATTTAAATTCCAATGGTAGCTATAATCAGTTCTAAAAAATGCAATATATTTTGCCTTTAACTGTTTTATGTGAGACACTGAAAACAATGTGGATTTAGGTCGAACTTTCAATACTTATGAATACAGTAGACATACAGTGAATGCCTATTAATAATTATGAATTTCCATAAAAGAATATAATTAAAGATTAGCTGTGGTTTTGGCAGGATTCTAAACATCAAAAACTAAGAGGCAGTCCTTTTTTATTATTATTCTTTAGATAAGAGCAAGGGTTTTTCTTTTGGAGGATTGGTCTTCCTGCCTCTGATTCTCAGGCCTCGTGAGTTCTGGTACACAGGAGTTAGAAAATAATGTGGCGATTAATGGCAAAGGCTTAGAGTCAGAGGTATCATGAGATTTGTGAACCATTATGACGTTACCATTGTCAAATAGCCCTTATTTAGTTTCGTTCTGCTGCTTTTCTTCTCATTGTTCTTCCTTTATACATTTACTTTATTTCTGCCTCTGAGAAATGTTTATTGAAACCACACAAATCATCTGCAAAACAAAAAGCAATCTATTTTGGACAAGTGTGGTAGTTTTAAACACAAACTGAGAAATGCCAGAATAAACAAAGGAATATTTTTTCTTCCTCCTATGTTGCACTATATTAAGTCATACTTCAGCTGCCTATCTCAAAATATCAGAAACTGAAATAACTTAAAAAATGGATGTACAGACTTACAGAACTCCCCTAAATCTGAACATATGCTGATTTAAAACTATTTATTCATCAACCTCAAATAATGAAGAACCACAATTCTTCCCATCTTGAAGATCTGTACATGGGGCAATTTCTTCCTTGTTATTTAGTTTCCACTAAAAGTTTCAAGATTGGTTTCCAGTTCCAAGCATCATACACTTAACTCAAGTAATGTTAGGAGTCACAATATTCTTTTTTTATGTCTATTTTTAAGGGCAAGAATATTTCCCCAAAACTTAATTTGAGAATTCAATGGACTCAGAATTGGACTAAAATCTCAGTTTGAAATTACCAGGTAGAAATCACAATCATCTTGTTGTCTTTAATTAGCTTGATTCAGTATAATGGGCAGAGGAGAACAGCTTCTTCCAAAGCACAGGACTACTGATATTTAAAAGCAACTAAGATTTTTCTACCAAGGAAGGTGAGGGAGTTAGTAAGTGTGATAACGTGTGTTTCTAGCACCATATGGCATATGTCTATAATATATCCTCAAATATTTATCAAAAATTTTGATACATAGAAGAGGAGAAATAGTATTTATGTCTGCATAATTGATCAGTAGAAAGAGAACTGGAATGATTTTAGAAATAATTGATTCTGTTTCTGATACACTCTGTAATCCTCTCCATTGCATCTCATTTTGTGTTACCTTTTTATGTATTTATTAGCTATGGTCTTGAGAAAAGGCAACTGAGTAAATCACTGGTTACTGACTGTTTCTATGGGGATTGAAACCATTTAAAAAGATAGAAAATACCATGGGAAAAATAAATTTTACAAGATAATAGAATATGTGAGAACCTATTTGGTGTAATTAAATTGGTGCAATTAAATATTGATTTATGTATGGCCCAGCAGACATATCTGAGAAAAGAAATATAATGACTGAGTCCACTGAGCATAACTGTCATTATTCAAGACAGACTGCATCTAGAGGTTCAAATAATACCAAACTGGAAGCATGGGAGGAGTTAGTGAAGATGTTTAAGATTAAAGAATAAATCAAACACTGTTTATGTAGGAAATACTTTCTTATTTTGGACTGTGCTTTAGCTCTTTTATTTGTTTCAGTCACCACTTGATAAGGTACAAAAGTGATATTTTGAAAAAAGATTTCTCATTAGCACTCCGGAGGCTGAGGCAGGAGGATCGTTGTGAGTTCGAGACCAGCCTAGGCTACAAAGTGAGTTCAAGGCCAGCCTGAACTGCATAGTGAGACCCTGTCTCAAAAAATAGGACCTGTGATTTAGTTCAGTGGTGTAACTCCCTGCCTGGCAGGCGTGAGGTTGTGAGTTCAATCCCCAGTACAAAAAAAAAAAAAAAAAAAAAAAAAAAAAAATATATATATATATATATATATATATATATATATATATATATCATTAATGAGTGTTTGCAATGTTTTTTAAAAACGTACACTGATGATTTTTATTTTTTATTAGTACAAACAATGCTAAATATTAAATGTTCCCTAACAATTTTAAGTGCATAGTTCAGGATTATTAATTATATTTAAATTACTGTGCAGCAGATCTCTAGAAAATTTTCATTTTGTACCCCTGAGATTCTATAGCCATTCCACACTAATTCCAATTCTGTCTACCCTATAACCCCTGTTGACCACCTCTCCTTCTCTATCATGTTCTACATGTCAATAATTTTACCAAATATTTAATGTAAATGATCACTTTACTGTAATTTGTGTTTTACTTGCACTTTATTTCTGATTTAATTATTCTCTGTTTTTATATTTCAGTTACAAAATCTAAAAAGGTCAGGAAGCTGTTACACAATTTAAGCATCACAATACCTTGCATAGAAAATTTAATGTTAAATGATGATAGGGCAAATTAAGTAGTTTATGGTGATTATTCCAGGAAAATAATAAAATTCTGGAGAACTTCATGATTCACATAGAATTTTAATGGTGCTACCAATAAATTTTGTGGGAAATAAAATATTAGGTATTAGCTAATTACTCAATATTTTAATTTTAAGTTTTTCCATCATTATCTTTTGTGACTTTGGACACATGAGAGTGTATTAAAAGAAGATAACTATTTTCTTGTTAATGACTACATTTGTATAACCTCTATCAATGCAGAAAGATAATAAAAAGTGAAAATGTATTAAGCCATTTAAGATCTCTGCAACCATTCATTCAAAAATATTAATATAACTTTACAACTATAATGGAGACAAACATCTACACTTTTTCTCAGAACATTCTGGCAATATATCTGACCTACAATTAAACACCCACTGAGAAGAAGAATAAGTAAAATTTTTAATGAAGACTAAATTCCCTTTTGCACTGTGAAATATAATGCAATACCACAAGCCTTATAATAAATACCTGAATACATTTTTAGGAAAGGAAACTTTTACAAGCACCTATGATCAATGAAACTTCAAAAACCAGTTCATAAACATATCTTTTCAACATAGAAGGATGTCAATAAGAATCATGCTGAGTTAATGACTGAAATTGTTAATATTTGATCCATATAGCTTATCCAAGATTGTTAGTTTTATCCATTTTTTATTTTTCTAATATATAACCGATTCAGTCTTACAGGACGTGTACTTTAAAGATTGTGAATTAGTCAATAAATTCACTTAGAGAGAGAAAGCCAACAAATAAAGCAAATTTGTCACAAACACAAAGGGTCCAATAATTGTCTCTGGTAACTTAAATAATGTTTCAAACAGCAGCAATGCTAAAATGTGAAATAGTATTAAGGAAAATGTGCATCTGGAAAATTCTGCTACTATAGTCAAAAACAACCATTATTTGTCTCAAGAATATATAAGGTACAAATATTATAAAGAGGTTTAGATACCTGAGTACTTACCTGCAGACTTTCCCTTTCTTTGCCTCACAGTTTTGGCATAAATACACTTAAGATACAAACTCAGCCAGCTATATTTTAATGTCATCAAGTAGTTTAAACTCGATGATGAAAGGTCTTTCTAATAAAATGAACATGATCTTCTTTCTTGCTAATTATATTAAACAAAACCATCTCTTGAGATTGAGTCATTAAATTTATTCTCAACCTGTAAAGCAGAGCCATTAGGCATTTAACCTGATCAATATCAATGTCCAATTAAGGCATTTCAGAGCTAAATAACTTTTCCCTGCTCCGATGCTATTTTGTTTATTTGATCTTCCAAGACTGCTACTTTAATAAGCGGGGAACTGCATTTTGTTGCTTTGTACATACTGCGAAGAGAACCAATAACGATGCATATGACTTCTCATAAAGCTATTAAAGCTTATTTTTGTGAGGACTTCAAATACGAATACAGATAGAGGCACGAAATATTATTGAATGTTGATATGAAATGAAAGAAGTATCTGCAATCAAGGCAGGTAAAAATAAGGTTATAATAGCCACAAATAATGAACAATAAAAGTAAGCTTTTTATTTTCAATTCTCAATTTTTAATTGATGAGGTTGAAGAGAAGAAGAAAATTGGAGGTAATCACCGCTCCAACTCATCTTCACAAAGCACAGATGTTGCAATACGCTCCTTATCCAAATACAAAGTCTTGGCAATCTCTCCAAGTTAATTTCAGAAACAAAAAAAAGTGAAAAGTGCTTTGAAAGACTCACATCAATTCAAGAAGTCTCAGGCATAAAAATTTTTCAGGAGAGAGGTCCAAGAATACACGAAGCACTGAGTGAATGATGAGCTTTATTTAATGTTGTACCATTTCATATATAAGAATCTTACAACAGTAACACCCTTTCAGTCTCATGTGCTGTTTCTGCATGTTACTTCTACACATTCTTATTGAGTTCTACCACATACTTGCCACCTTTTAATTATATAGTCAGTTATTTATATCTACTTTATAAATAAGCAGAAAATTAAGTGGATTCAGACACCTACCAGATCTAGTGTTCTCCGTTTCATTTGCAGATCCGTTTTTACTTGAAACACGGACATGTCTGGATTACACCTCTAAATAACCCTCTTAGGGACTGTCTAAAATACTTCTCATCTCTGTATTCTGCTTTCCATTCATTTTTAAAGGACATCTTGAGTAGATAGGCAATTCTCTGTGGCATTTTCACCCCGACTTAAATACGAACACGTTTCCATTATTTTCCTGAACGTACTTTGCAGAGAGTGAATTCACTATGATCTTTCATTTTAAAATTTTCCTATGTAATGGACCACCCCCCCACAACGTCCTGTATGATGCCTTTCATCATTATCATCGGTGATGATCATTCTGTGCTTTCTACTGTTTTCATGAAATTTAGAAAAATAGGCCATTATGCATTCAAATATTTTCCTACATTTCCCTTGTAATGTTTAACCTTGTATTATTCATAATATAAGAAAGACTTAGTAGTTAGAGGCTGCTTTCATCGCATATGTACTTTTTCTAGTTATTTTTAGTCTCCACTTTTCAGTGTGAAAACTTTATATGGTTAAATTCACTAAACTCCTCTACCAAGACCCCAAAATGTGTTTTTGAAATGCGTTTTGACCCCAAAAGCTTTTAGAAATGGCAAATATTTCAATTTTCTCTCTAGAAATTACATTTGGCTTTATACAGACCTATAAATTACATAGATTTTTATACTGACTCTTTCTTCAGATATGCATAATGCCTTGAAAGATCTAAAATATCTTCATAACTGACATTTTCAAGTCTTTGATTATGGCAGCACTTGTGTTAGTTTTACATCTTCCTTTTGGTTGATTTTTCTGTTGCTCACAAGTCAAATATTTCTGCTTTTTTTTTGTCATGTATTGTGTGTTAAATGTTTACCTTTTTGTTTAAAGATTGTAGCATGTTTGCAATTATTTTGTCTGGCAGTTAATTTTTTGGAGTGTTAAAAGTGAGTTAAAAAAAGTGAGCTATGTTTTTGTGGGTTTAAGATTGCTTTTAATGAGGCTGGGCATATAAAGCAGTAGCATAAGCACCTGCCTGACAAGTGCAAGGTCTTGAGTTCAATTCCTGGTACAAAAAAAAAAAAAGATAGCTTTTAATGTATTTCCAAGGGCTACTTAAATCATACTGCACAGTTGTTGGTGTATCTACTGAAGGTACTAGGTGTTCCCTAAACATTTTCTATGAGTCAAAAGTAAAATGCTCAAGATATTCAGCCAAGAAGACAAAAGGAGCACTTAAACAGATTTCTGAAGTTTGCTTTTGTGATTGATAAGATCCCCTCTCTCTAGAGTTCTACTCCACAAAAATGTTTATAGCAGTACAATTTGTGATACTAAACCTTAGAAAGAACACAAATGCCCAACAACCATAGAATGGGTAAAAAAAGATGTTTTTTTCATACAATGGAGTACTATTCAGCTATAAAGAATGATAAATGCAAGGTTTTTATAGGTAAACAGATGCACTTTGAGACCATACTCATAAGTGAAATAAATCAGACTCATATATGTAAACACTGTATTGTCTCCCTAGTAGAAAGCTGAAAGCATGAATAAGATCCAAAATGTGCAATAGATATTACGTAATCTGAGCAACTTCTTTGAATATAACAATATGCAATATACTAACCACTGTTGACTACTACTTTGTTTTGAAATTCTGTATCATAGTTTTTATTCCTTTTTAAAATAGATATTGGATTTTCAAAAATAAATAAAATAAATAAATAGATTAATAAATTAGTTCAGTGAAGTCATGTTATATTTTAATTCTTCTCCCAAAGATAGGACCTTCTAAATCCCTCTAGAAAAAAAGCCTGAACAAACATGAAAGCTTACTTCATTTCTTCACTTTCAGAAATCAATTCTTTGGAGCCAATTAACTATAACCTAGAAACAATTTTTTCATGTGTTTTTTTTTCACTAGTTTACAGTTGAAAGATTATCTGGTAGCAATAATTTAGTCGTAGCCAAAGGGAGAAATTTAGGTTATATGAATAAGACTAAATTAAATGCTTCGTGCAAATATAAAGTCTTATAAAACTACTTACTTAGAAAATTTGGCAAGAAACTTCTACAGTTAGTTTGGTAGAAATAATAATATCAGCTCCATATAGTATGCTTTATTAATAAGTTATTGTTATTTTAAAGGCTGTCAATACAAGTATGCCTTTCAAATATAGTCTTGCAAGGCAGGCAATGTAGTGCCATAATGGGATAAATGAGATAGCTATATGGAAATGGTAAAGAAATTAATAGAAAATGAGACAAGCCACTGCTACTGAAGAACATGAGGAGCAACAGAAATAAGGAATAATATTATCATCAATAGGACCCATGTCTTTCAAAAGATGAATTAATGCATTTATTTGAAACATCACTTTGAACATCTATTTCACTTGCTGCATATATACAGAAAAATTCATAAAGTAGAAAAAATTACCATAATAATGGAGACTGGCTTAATTAAATCAGAAAAGCAAAAAGCACAAGGGAAAAGAAGAAAAAGAAGCTGAAAAGTAAATGAGGATACGTAAGAGAAAGAGATGGTCTTCAATGGTAGTTGAAATTATAACCCTTCATGCAGGTATATTAGCTTGCTGCAGTTCTCGTAGTAAAGTACTGGATGGCTTAAGATAAATTTGTTTTCTTACAATTCTGGAACTAAAAATCTGAAAACAGATTTTAATATGATTTAGTAGATTTTGTTTCCTCTATTCTTGTGGTCCAGGTGATCACCTTCTCCTTATACCTTCACATGATCTTACTTCTGTACATGTGTACGTCTAAGTCATCTTTTTGTAAAACAAGGACATAGGTCATATTAGGCCTGCCCTAATGACTTCATTTAAATTTAACTGCATCTTAAAAATACCCTATCTCCAAACACAGTCACAATCAGAAATATTAGAGGTTAGGATTTCACCACTTAAGCTTGGAAATTGTAGGTAAAATACTACCCATGGGGGTCAGTAATAAGCTTGTGAGTGTGTTCTTTAATGCTAAAGCTTCCACATCTTCAACAGGGTTAATCCAAAGGACTTTTATCATTTCAAGTGTAGCCCAATTGGTACTTCATATATTGTTTATATATTTTAAATACCTGAATCTATAAAGATATACCTTTAATTATAATTTGAATGCATAGCTTACTTACATACTCTATTTTCCCTGAAAAAAATATGACATTAGAAAATAATTACCATTAGCTTGCTTTTGACAAATGAAATATTCTGCCATTTCATTTCCAAGAACTTTGATTTCTCAAGATTTCTCCATAGAAGTAGATCTTTGTAGGCTACTTTTTGACAGAGAAGTAGAGAGAAAAGTAAAAGTTTGGAAAGTGGCTGAATTTTTTATTCAGAACTCTAAAATATTTATATTGAATTTTTGATTTCATGGTCTTTTAAAAAGATGTCAGTGGGTTAATTGGTAATTTTCTTTTTGCAAATGTTTAGAACAATAACCTCAATGTTTTTACCCAAAATTAACTTAAGAAATAAAATAAAAATTGTCTTAACATTTTTAACAGTAAAGTTTATTTCTATATAATTTTAAACAATGGTTAGCTTGCTGAAAATTTTAACTGATTGGTGATTAAAATAACAAAAAGTAATTTGAAGCATTTACTGCAAAATTAATGACAAATCCTAGCATTTGGTAAAATGTGCCAAATTTAGGTGATATGATTGCTGTTATCAAGAAATACATTAAGCTTCTGATTTAATCTAATTTTTATTTTTGACATTTTAGAGATAAACACTTATAACTCTGAGTTACTTAAGATCTCGTTAGTAATAAATGAAGAATTTGAACATTTTAACCCAAAGTTGATATTCTTTCCTCCATTTTGTTTCTAAAAAAAGTGAAGAAGAGAAAATTCTATTTTACTCAGCAGTTTTACTTGCCATTCTCAATAGAAATACAATTTCTTATTTAACTTTCTTTAGGTTGTTTTTCAAATATAATGAGATCCTCCAGATGTATCATTTCAGTTTTTTAAATCCACAAACACATATTTTATGTTTTGCACTTCAGCACATTTTACATATGCCAAATAATGAGAAAGACATTTATTTTCAAAATTTAGAAATTAAAGCATGGGAGGGTACATATCTACTCAAGGTGTGAAACTAAAGTGTGAACCCAGGCAGCCTACTTCTGACTAAATAAGTTTCACTTTTGTACAAGTAAAAGCTACTGTTTAAACCATCCACTGGGTGCAGAAACACAATATGACTATTTTTCCATATGGAAAGGAAAATAATAACAAACTGGATAACAATGTTATCAAGAACTTCTCCACATAAAAGGTGTGTTGAAAATTCAAGGATGGTTTCACAGATATGCTTTAAAAAAAAGTCCAAACCTTTTCTTATTCTTAAAAGTTGCATTGAATTATGTCTGTACTGATGCATTCTATCCTTTTCCTTTTATTCTCTAGGGATTATAACTATTTATAACAAATATTTGCTTTGCTTAAATTATATGTGACTTTTTCTCTACGTATTTATTTAAAATATTTATTTATGTCCTCTCTAGCTTTGCTTTCTTATTCATCGACAGTCTTTGAAATCCTAACACTAGCAACATCAGCATTTCATTTTAAAGAATCCTAATGTATCTTACAGTAAAACTGAAGCAATTCAGCGTACAATTCTGTGAAAAGGGTTTAAAGTTATTATGTGAAGAGCTTATAAAAGAAAAATTCATGTCTTGTCAGGGAATAAATGAGATTTATTAAGTTTCAACACAAATACTTTTTTAAAATCTCAAAATTGGAAGATTTTGGGGTCTTTTAGCCGAAACACTACACTACTTCTGTCTCTGCTTCAATACTGTTTGTGCTAGGAAGCCCACTGCTTCAACTGCAGCTTTTCTGTGACCAGAATTCAAGAAAACGGTTCAAGGGACACTGTTGTGTAAATGACAAAGAATAAAATTTGTCTCCAAGAACAATCCAGAACCATTATTCGAGGACTCCTTCATGGTACACACACTGCCAATGAAGTTGATAGTTACATAACATTGCTAAAAGTGGGAAAAGTGAAAACTTAAAAGCAGTGTTGTGGGCATGGTAGTGAGGGTAGAGAAAAGATCAGAAGCAGATGGAGTCACAAAGAATAATTACCATTGTCAAAGTAGCTATGTGCCAACTCAGTGTATTTTTATCACAGTGAACAGGAGGAGGCAGCCTGGAGAAGGCATAAAACCACACTGCATTTGAGTCAATGATTATCAGCATATAAAATAATGATTCCATACGGTTGTAATATAGCCTAAGTTCAAGCAGGTTATGCATCTAGTCTTGTGGAGCCACAGTCTATGATATTCACATAGCGACTGTCATCCAGCATGAGAATTATTCCTATTTTTAAGTAAGACACAGGTTCCTGTACACTCTACTTTTGACTAGAACATGTATTTCTAAACAGAACTGTTAGCAAGAGAGCATAGTATTTGACCAATTCTCAATTATAAATCTTTTCAATTTATTCTCTTCTGCAATTTAGTTTATCTAAGAAAAAAGGGAACAAATAAACCATATTTTCACTATGATTTAATCTTAATGCTTGACTAAAAATGGGCCCATTGCTATTATATACATGAGAGACTGAAAAAAAGTGTATCTGAATAAAAAACAAAAATATTAGCTTTATATAAAATGACTCGAAGAAATATTTTGTTCAAAATATTATTTAGTAATTCACTAGAAACCATTACCTTGTATCATATTGTCAAAAATAGTGTCTAAGATTTTTCTAAACATATCAGAAATATAAACAAAGAAGAAATTGGTTTTTGTTTTGTTTTTGTTTTTTGGTACCAGGGATCAAACTCATGACCTCATAATTGCCAGGCAGGTGCTTATATCACTAAGCTAAATCCTGGGCCCAAGAAGAAATTGTTTTAATCAGGTTGTGATTGGATTAGCCATGTAATGAAAAAATAATCATTTAGGATTTTCATTTATTTTATCTAATTTGATAAAATAATTAAATCCAAACAAAATTCATCAATAGGATTGAATATTGTACTCAGTTATAAAGCAATGATATTTGTGAATCTAAACAGATATAAACAGATTTATTTATGTCAGCTTCAACAGAAACATGAGTCATATGTTGCACTATGACAACACTTTCACCTACTAGACTGTAGGAATTTTTCTTTTCAATTAAAATCTTAAGGGAACAGTATTGCATATGTGATCCATCACTGAACAGAATATCATTGCATGGTACATTATCATAATTCATTGACCATTTTTGCTTCAAAATAATATATACAGTACTAAATTTTATAT
>RJWM01017456.1:0-43041 GCA_004363535.1 Dasyprocta punctata | reverse complement strand
GTTACTGGAGAGCAGAGGAAAATATTTTTTTCTTGGCATCTGTCCAAGACACAAGCACTCACATATGAAATGTCTAAGATTTAAGCATATCCCTCTGAAAATGCCTCAGTTACCCATCCTCAACTTACCCAGTTCCTTCCTCCTCTGATCTCCCCTCCAAACTTGGTCACATCTCATGTCTTACTAACTACGGCATCTCTTTCTGATTCAAGACTCCAGAGCAGAAGCAAGAATGGAAGACTTTGCAATGATTCTCAATTCTGTTTATGTCACATAGCTATATTTCTTCCACCATCCCAGAACGACTGACAAAAGTAATCATGGACTTCTTCATTTGGTGATAGGAGGATTATGCTTTTAACCTGGAGCTCTATTGTCTGCTTGCCGAATATTGGATACATTTTCCCAAAACCTTCGTCTACCACTTTTATTAAGAGCCACTGTCCTTAACTGCTCTTTTCTGATTTCTGCCCCTGCATCCAATATGAATGGGATACTGAAGGGTAAACTTATTAAAACCTATACAGCAGATTGAAGAAATACTTAATAATTCACATTTGTACTGGAAAAGCTTTTCAAGCTAAGGATATTTTGTACTGGCTCTTTCGAGAAGTCAGAGAGGTCTACATCTGTATGACCTCCTGGTGTAAACTGAGCCTGACAGACCAAGAATCAGAAATTCACTAGCAACAGGTACTCCTAGGACCTCTGGCCTGAGAATTCTGTACCAAAAGGTGCTTCTTCCTGAAGATCAGACCCAAATTAGTTGCTCTTTCTTGAAGAGCTTGAATTCAAGATTTGAGTAATCAGATAAAAGAAGCAAAGACATAAAGTAGATGTCAGCAAGAGCATGACGCAGTAGAAGTCACAGCTGAAGCCATTACATGGTAAACAGAAGACAGAAACCCTCGGTGTCATCAGGGAGAAACCAGGACCAACATCGAAGCCCGTGGGTGAAGGCTCCAGCGCTCTCTCCTTGGCTCCTCAGCCTGCATCGCTCTTCCTACCTTGTGAATGACTTGCTCCGTCACCACCTTAAACCTGGGTTTCTGACAGCGGATATCGTCTCCTCTATTCCTGGTTTCCTGCGTATTTTGAAAACATCACATATTAATGTGAGCAAGTGATGTCTTTTTCCTCTAAAGAAATCAAAATAAACCTTACTAAAGCATTAATAAAATTGTGAAGATTTTTACGGGGGTGGTATTTTCTATGTTCAAAAAATTGTTACTCAAATTAATTTAAATACAAGAATTCATTGAAAATAAAAATAATTTAAATAGTGCTGAAGAGGTTTTATTTGTAGTTTGTTTCTCCAATGTTGTAATGCCATGTAGGGAAAGAAAGATTTAAGCATTTTAGGAATTCATAGTAAGAAAAATAATATTGGCAAAATTGTGCTACTGTAAGGACTATTACTTAACATTAGTACTTTAGATCCATATAAATTAGAGTCACATAAATCCTATTCTAGAATTTTATATCTGATTTGAATTATTGAGTACATTTTGAAAAATGTTGATTTTTTAAAATAAAAACCTACGTATTTAAAATGTAACTGATGTGTATTTATTTTTAGGCCATATATATATATTTTTTTTTGAGGCAGGGTTTCATTAGATGGTTCAGGCTGGCCTTGAACTCACTTTGTAGTCCAGGCTGGCCTCAAACTCATGTTAAGCCGTAATCTTAACAAGTATTGTAACTTAAGTTGCTTAGCTCTAGGATATATTTATTAAAAATGTTATAAACTTTCACAAGTAGATATTTACTTTTAATGGTCCTTACTTAAGTTATATTCTATGCTATGTTTCACCTACTTATCAAAGGCATATTTTGTGTGTGTGTGCCTGGAATAACTGGTCACATAGGTGAAGTCATCTTTTTTAATGAACTGTAAGTTGGTCTTTGGTTAATTTATCCTGCTGTTGAATGGTAACAATTTTATAATTCATCCAATTTTCATATATTTATGGATGTCTGAGGCATCCTTGGAGTATCTACGTGACTCGATCAAGTCATAACGTGTCAGCGTATACAACAGGGAGGAGAACTTTCTGATCAATTAATTGATTTTATTTGAGTAAGCATAAGCAAAGATAATCCATGACAAGCATTCAGATAAGAGAGGTCTTACAGCCCAGTGCAAAAAGACTTGTAGTAAAGCCTGCTAGGAATAGAATTTCCAGCCACTACTATAATCTAGTCATATTCAGAAAACACACTTTGTATAGAATACAGAACTTATTTCAGATAGATGTGCAGAGTTATCAAGCATTATTTTATATTTTTAAAGGTAAGTTTTTCAATACCATTCATTTAAAATTGCAACTTTGATTTGACTTATGAAGATTTTAATTTCTTTTAAATATTATTATATAGATTTTGGTCAGTCTCCAAGTTTTGTCATTGTTATCTCGATTAAATTATTATATTTTACATCATTAACATTATATCATTATAGATTAATAGTACAATTTAAGTTGTTAAGCAAAGGCTAAGTCATTTTTTTTTACCTTAAAACATTAGTATTTTTATATTCATTATGTTTCTTTTGAATATTTATATATAGTGCTGTTTTCCAGAAAAATTACTTTCACTATTTTTCCAGATGATCTGGGGCCCAATCAAATTGACACATAAAACTAACCATAGTAAGTGTACTCCTTCTACAGTCAGTGATAAACATCTTCCAAACCACCATGTAATCTCTAAAGAAAAACAGCCAGGACATGCATTTTATTTAACATGATACAATTTCTCTCAGTATATCTAAAATATAGACTAAACATTTGCCTAAAACTGGAATTAAATTATTTGGGTGATGTTTACTCTCCTGACAACCCATAATGTAAATTAACAACATTTAACTACTTTGAGGAAAAACAATATGCTATGTCAATGATAAAGAGGGAAAAACAAAAATATTTACATACAAATACAATGGTAATTTTATAAGAAATAATAACTTACCCTTTTGTAACTATTTTGTAAATATATATATATTTGGTACCAGGAATTGAATTCATGATCTTGTGCTTGCTAGGCAGGGCTTAGCTGCTGAGCTATGTCCCCAGCCCTAACTATTCATAATTTTGTAGTCAGTGTTTATATGCATCTTCTTCCAGTAGCCATTGTCTGTTATCCATGCTTTCATCAAATAATTCAGTTGGCCCTGGCTCTTTATTTGTAGGCTGGATTAAATTTTTATTCCTGAAAGGTTTGGGCCATTCTTTCTCCTGTAGTCAGATTGAGTGGTCTTATTCACAAGGCATAATAAAACCTAGAGGAATCCTAAAGGATCTTGTACATTCCTTATTTCCACTAAAAGGTAAGTCTAAGTTTTTCTTGGGAAAATAATATAGAATCAGTGAATGTCTCTAGCAAGTGTTCCCTTCTTGACCTGCGAATTCAGAGACATGAGGAGTAGAAGGTGGTATTTGATTACTGCATCTTAACTTCCTATGTAATGAAATCTATGCTATGTCTTTTTAGGTGAACATTTTTACAAGTAGAACTAAAACTTGATCTTAGTAACTTTTCTCACTGGTGGGACAAAATGCCCAATATGCACAAGTTAAAAGAGGAAAAGTTTATTTAGTTCTCAGTTTGTAGAGGTTTAAGTCCATGCTTGGCTGGCTCTAAGGAAGGGTGGTGTGGCCATGGGATTTCTCAAAGGAGAAACAGTCTATGGCAGGGGAGGCAGACAACAGCAAGCAGTGAGCCTCCAGGGACATTTATATTTCCTCCAGGCTACACGTCTAGTGGTTGATGCCACCCACATAAAGGGTGGGGTTTCTGTCTTCAATGAATTCATTTAGCCACATCCACAATGATGCTAAGCCAATTAGGTGACTGATCCGGTTATAGCACCCATAATACAGTATTGGGTCCATAATCCAGTCACTTCCAAAAACCCCACTGATAAGTCTGTTTGAGTTTGGGGGACATCAAGATATAAGCCATGAGAGGCTTCTACACAAGCATAGCACAATATCGTGGGAACAGGAAAGCAAAATCTTGTTAGTAGGACGTGAGGGGTGGTAGTGACTGACACTGGCATTGCTCCCGTTCTGATCTCTTAAGTTGTAGACTTGGGGATCTTGGCTGTGAGAAAACAGCACCATGTGTCGGGTGCTGTTCCAGAGCACGTACAACATTCTCAAGAATTTTCTCCCGTTTTGCAAAGCTCTGTCACCAGACATCATTGCTACTGAGTTCTCCAAAGGCTAGTCCTGCGTTCCATCAAGCCGGTTACTTCAGGACCAGGCGGCAGGAAGCGTAAGGTCAGCGAATTCCAGAACTGTGAGCCTCCAGTTGCCCTTCACGTACTGTGACCAGGACACCATGGTGGTAAAGTGTGTACACCTCCAAGGATGCCAGAAGCACTGCTGGCGGAGTAAGGAAATCTGTATCAACAGCTTTGATTCCACTAAGAACAGAAAACTGAATTATCCATGAGGGAAATGGTCTAGGGTAACCCATTTCCCACCGGATGGCAGGATGATAATATGGTGCCCCAGAAAACGATGCCATGTACAGCTAACTCAGTATTGGGACTCTGCTGCTGACAGACTAAATGCTATGCAGTGGCCTACAGTGACCAGGATTTTTTGGTGGGTGAATGTTCATGTTGCTGATAACGTCCATAACTCCATCACTGTCATGCCGGCCACTTTGTTTATGAGAGCACTGGGTGATTTCCAGGAATGGTTGGAGAAAGAGACTGACTGGTATCCAACAGAACAGGTCATTACACCCAGTGAGGATACTGTGAGTGTAATGGGCCGGTGTGATATCTTTTGAAAGGCAACCGAGCTCTCTGTGAATTAAATTGTGATATTCTTTAGGTAGGGCAGCAAAGGTGTACTGATACCTTTTCAGCTGAAAGCAAACTGCTCTGGAAGTGCACTCACAGGTATCAAGAAAAATAATCATTAACCAAATCAGCATCTACACATCAGTTACCAGGGCATGTGTTAGTTTGCTTAAGCAGTGAAACCACATATGCACGACAGTAGAGTAGGAGTCGTCACCTTCTCACACCCCATGATAATCCACTGTCTCCCAAGACCTGTCTCTTTCTGCACAAGTGAAATAGGCAAATTATATAGCAATGTGAAAATCATCACCCCTGCATCTTTTTGTGTCCTGACAGATGCAGAAAGCTCTGAAATCTCCCCAGGATGCTGCAGTTTTAGTTTTTTGGTCCAGGGCCGCACACACTCACGGCTTCTTGGCACCATGGCAGACTTCAGTCAGCAAGTCTGAGAACCAGTGTGGGTATTCTGTCAGTATTGTATCTGTCCTAGTTACACTCCTGGGAACTGAGGAAAGGACCTAGGACAAGAGTGGGCGCCTACCAGGCCCACTGTAAGATGCGTTTAAAGCAAAGGTCTATTGATTATGTGGTAGTCCTGAGCCCCTGCTCTGATGGGTGGGCTGCAGTTTGAGTCTCACAGTTAGCATTGGTGCAGGGCCAGTTTTCAGTGCTCTCTAAAAGGTAAACACATTTCCTTTTAAACAGTGTAGTCATCCTGGTAATGGGTCATAGGTCCCACTGGGGAGTCTGGAAGAAAATTAACGGTATATACTTTTAGAGTGTTCTGGTATCCTTTTTCTGGTCTCCCCTTCACTTAAGGCATTCTGGGTCTGTAAGTTGTCTAAAATTTTGCTTGAAGGGCTCAGTGAAGTCTTTGACTAGGGTTCTTTAGTCTGTTTTGTGCTTCTGTAAAGAATACCAGAGACTGGGGACTTACAATGAAGGAACATTTGTTGGCGGACAGGTCTGGAGGCTGGGAATCCCATGACCAAGGTGCGGGCCTCTGCCAGGGCCTGCTTACTGCATCCTAATGGACGAGGAGAGAGAAGGGATCGGAAATAGGGGCTCCTTGCAAGCCAGTTTACTCTTACGTGTTCTGGACCCTCCCCGTGTGGGCCAGTACCATTTACATGGCAAATCCACTCCAGTTTCCAAACTCTGTAAGCCTTTCAGTGCCTTTCTATACCATTTCTACTTCACTTACTTTGTGTTAACTTTTGGCTCATATTTCAGATAATCAGCTAACCCAGCTCTTAGAGACTTTCCAGAGTCCCCGGGCTGCACACCGAGTGCAGAATCATCTTTCCTTAGTGGCCCCATGGTGATGCCCGTGGTGACCACACTGTGCTCCTTCCCTCATCACTGCCCGTGCGCAGTGCTCCAGTTCACCTGTGCTCCCTGCGGTCGTTTCCGTAGACGTCAGAAAGCCAGTGGTTCCTCTGCGTGCACCATGAATCCTCCCGGACAGTACTCCAGGGGCTGCCACGGCCACAGGTCTAGAAGAGAGGAGACAGCAGGCAGCCCCACTGTCCTCCATGGTAGCCGCCACAGAGGGAGCCGGACGGCCCCGAGCAGCGCAGGGTCACCCCCAGAGCACGGTGGCTCCACCGGGAGCCAGCAGGCTGCCATCCTGACGCCAACTAACAAGCTCAGCAGAACCCCATCTCCACTGGGGACTCAGCATCACCAGTCTCCCCCACAGCCGCTCTGCACCTCCCATACCCGCTCTGGCCCAGGCAAAGCTTCCCCTTTGACAGGACGTTTCTCCTGAGGCTAGGAGTTGGAGCTGCGCTGTGGCTCAGCTGCCTGCATGGATTTCAGCGACGTGAGCTCTGCGGCTCGGGGAAGCCGGGGTTCTCCTCCTCCTCCCCCGAGACAGGAGCTTTCAGCTCAGACCCATGCAGCAGAAGTCCTGGAAATTCGAGTTTCGGAGCACACTTTTTTTCTTCCACCATTTTTTTCTAGTACCATTGGAAGTCACCAGCTATCTTTATGATATTTGTCAGTTTTCCAAAATATAGCCATGGACTTTCTGGTTGCTCTAAGTGGTCGACCAGCAGTTGGCAATGGAGGCATTTTTGCGTGTCTCTGCCTGCCATCCGACCAAGTCCTGGACAAGCAGCACCGTCGCCTCCCAGAGAGAGGACTGTGTTCCAGGCTCATCCGGTTAGCCAGACAGTCCCAGGAAACCTCCCAGACCGCCCAGAGAGCTCACCGCTGCGGGTCCCTCTCTCTAGAATCACCCTCGAGGCTGAAATCTGTGTTAGTCCGGGTTTTCCAGAGAAATGGAGCCAACAGAAGGGAGAGCGCGAGGACGCGACAGAGCCGCGAGAGACCCCGAGGAACTGCCCCGGCCCTCGCGGTTAAGGCGCGCAGAGCCCGGGTCCCTTCGCGCCGTGACGGGGTCCAGGTCCGAAGGCCTGCGCACCCGAGACCGCACTGCAGAGTTCAGTCCAAGGCAAAAGCAAGTGCAGGGCCAGTGTCCCCGCTCAGTCAAGGGTTGGGGAGAATCATGGTTTTAAAAAAAGTTATATTGGAGAATTAGGTTAGGGGGCAAGGGCTGCCCCACGGGAGGGGCGGCCTGCGCTCTCCGCCCTCCACCTCCGGGCTGCTTTCGCCTAGAAAAGCTCGCGGGCCGCGCCAGGGGAGTCTAATCAACCCCCTGCGCACCTTGCAGCCCAGGCAAATCCGCTCGTAAAGTTCATTCACGCACAATTTCAGTTTGTTTTGACCTAAGACAGTGTTAGTGATTTATAAGGTCTTCTAATCTGCACATTTTTAGGAAGAATATTTGTTTCATTATATTAAAGTCTGAAGTTTCCTTTTTAAATTTTCTGCAATTGTGTATTTGACAAGTAAATAAGTATCTTAAAAATACATACAGAGTCAGCACTGTTTAAAACTATCTCTTGTAGTTAGTATTTCTGAAGTCATTGTTACACTGCTTTTCCAGATTTGACTTGTTCTTGGTATCTTGCAGATTTACTATAATCATGTTACATTTTTAAAAAGGCTGCCCTTCAGTTTGCATGCATCTTTATTTCGAAACTTTGTGAGATTTTCATTTGTGGCATATTTTTGGACAGTAATCCTTCGATGAGTTTTGCTCTAAATTTTCCTCCTGGAAGTTCTATATATCATATCTGGAGACTGTCCATCAAATTTTAGTATCTTAAAATTTCTTTATTAGCCTTTTTCTCTTTATGCTAGATAAATTCTCCAGTACTATTCTTCTACAAAAAATTTAGTTTTCTTTATTATTTTAGACATTCTAGAATATTGTATGTCTATTTTTAGTCTGCTATTTGCTTCTTTTATGTTTTGGGACTCTACACTTTATTTTTTTAAATATCTCTGAGACTGTGACTTCGTTTACATATCATTAGTGACAGTCTCCTGACTGTTCAAGAGTTTGACTCTTTTACTGTGATACTAATTTTCTTCACATGCTGCTAAGTTTAATCTTTACGATATTCCATATGTTTTCCATTGTTATGTCTGTGCTTATCTTTTTTGTCTGGCAGTCTTGCAGCTATGATAACTACTTCCTTTGAGACTGCATGCATGAGTAGCAAGGTTAGACACTGTCAGGTCAGGTCAGACATTGGGGTTTTAGAGAACTCTCAGTCCTGTGTGCTTAGAATTTACCAGCTAGAAATTATGCTGCACTAGTAGCCATGGACCTGGGAACATGGCTGTGTTTTAATTTACTCCGAGAGGACCCCGTCTGGGTAGCCAGTCCTGGCTCTCCTCTGAGGCTCTCTGCTCTGCTCACAGCCCCACGTGGTTGGAGAACCTCTGCCCGTTGCTCTGCTGTCAGAGCTGGAGTCCAGTCGGCTAAGGCTTCTGCCAGTAGCTATCACCACGGTCACAGAGCATTATTAGTGGACAGTTACTTTTATTTCAATGTCACATTCACAACTTGTTTATTATGGAATCCAGGAATCCGGTTTCTCAAATTCCCTAAACACCTTTTAAAGTATCTTTTGATATTACATTAAGTCCAGATTTTTTCTCATTTAAATTATTCCTATTATATTAATTCCCAACTGCCAACTGTTGAGACTGTTAACTTTGCTATTTTGACATTGCAAATATTTAAATGCAGGGATAATATGTATTATTGACACAGGGAGTTAGGAGTGCAGAGACTGAGATGACAGAAGTAGTATGGAGAGAAAATTTGTGGCTTCTGCCAGTCTTTGCCAGTGGTAGAAAATTGTTGTTTCTGAGACATTGATATTTAGAATTTAACAGAAATTCAAAGAAGACATGGAAGTGAGTGATAAAACAGTTTTAGCATTTTAAAGAAGTGGGAAGAACAACTCACTAACTTTTCATTGATGACAGATAAAACAGGATTGGTGTTTCATATTAGAGTACATTTTTGGTTAATGTCAGTTAAATTTACATATAACTGTAGGTCAAATCATGCTCTGTAATAATTTTTATAATTTGCACTTAAGCATTAGTTAACTTTCTAGTTAAAGAAAAAGTAATCACACAAGTATGAATACATCTGAGATTTTTGTAAGAGAAAAATTTTCAAAAGAAACTCACAGAGTAGTTTATCTTAAATGGAATTGCACAGGACATTGCTAAATTAAAAAAGAGCAGATATAACCAGACCGACTGTTCTCCAAGCCTGGATGAAGTAAGTGACTCGAGACACATTTCATCACATCCTGTGTCTCCTGCTCTGTCAGAACGCTGAATGGGAGGTGATAGTCACAGTAAATATTAGAGATAATGCAAGTATTGTCAAAGTGAATTTGAATTATTACAAAATAATGACTGTGTGCTTCAACCTGGAAAGAGAAATTGCCGATGGATTGAAGAGCACTTATATAAAGAACGTCTCTTCCAGCGCCTGTCGAATGAATTCATTTTTCTTGTCAACGCTTCGTCTTTCCTCACTAATGTGTAGGAGTGATTAAGTTTAGACTTCATGTAATGGATTTCTATTTACTCACTGACATGTGAATGCATGGAATTATTCCATGTTTTCTTATAGTTTTATTTTAAAAATATTTTCAAGTGTGTTCCAGGATGTTTGCACCCTTCTCATAGCTGTTAACAGAGGTGTTGAGCTCACAGTGGTTTCCTTGCTTTGCTTATTTCTGGAGTGAGACAGACAGCAGAGAGCCCGGGACAGGTGCCCTGCAGAGGGGAAGTGGACAGACAGCTGGGGCAGCGTCCAGGGAGGTCTGGAGGCCCGGCGGGCCAGGGTGGACAGAGGCAGATGTTCCTCAGCACCCACGGGAGCCTCCTCCTTGAGCAAGTGATGTTCTTAACCAGAACGCCTGGCACTGCTGTTTAGCTGGCTGTTATTGTGCTGTCTATTGATTCTGTCTTGTGTTCTTAAATGTTCTTCATTTTCAATCGGAAGGAAACTATGAAAAAGAAATGGAAAGGAGAAGTAAGGTCAGAGAGATGGGGCCACTGGGCAGCCCAGCCGAGGAGCACAGAGGGAAGCACCAGGCAGTGCTGCTCCTGGCGGGACAGAGGCTTCCCCTCTCCCACACGATGAGTGGCCCAAAGTCCACAGAAAGCAGTCGATACTGCACTTCAAGTTCTGGCGGCTCTTTGGAAGCCTCATCCTTACCTCTGTATTTTTTTCATTCCATTTCTGATTGTATAGAATAAGACTAGAAAGAACACCTTCATTCTTCCTTCCATTTGCTTTATGTCTTATGAATTGAGATGGTAGATGAAGGGCTACTTATAGAACAATTGCTCCATAGAATGTGCTTGTATAAATTTAGTGCACATTAATGGTTCGGCTTTTCTTCCGTGAGCTGTGCTGAGTCTGAATGTGCACATCTTCCCCAGACGTGAAAGTAGAAACCTAAGAACCAACGCGATGGTACTGAGACACAGGGATGTTAGGGAGGCGATTGGGTTATGAGGACTTTGTCCTTATGAAAGAGGCTTCAGAAAACTGCCAGGCTCTTCCTGTCATGTGAAGAACAATGAGAAGTTATCATACAACGAGAGAGGGGATTCCACCTGAAACAACTTGCCAACCTCCCGGTTATGGACTCCCAACCTGTAGAACTGTGACAAATACATTTCTGTTTTTAAAATTAATTTTCTTGGTACAATTAGTCATACATAATGACCACATTCATCATAGTGAATCTGTGTCTGTATATAATATATCTTAATTCTGAAAATGTGATTTTTATATATAATGGAGTACTACTATACCACAAAGAAGGATAAACTTGAGATGTTTTTAGGTAAATGAGTGTACCTTAAGAACATGATCCTAAGTGAAATAAATCAAATACCCATACCTAAATATCACATTGTTTCTCTTGTGTGAAAAAACCAAAAGGTAGACAAGGACCCAGATGGAGGATAGATACTGCAAAGCGGGGAAAAAATATTTAAATGGGAAGAGGAACAAGGGATAGGGCAGGCAGAAGGAAAAGAATAGGGATGAAAACTGAAGAATGGGAGGAAAACAATAGAAACAAAGTTTTGTCACCAGAGAGGGAAGCAGGATTGAGGGAAAGTGAACGGAATGGTAAATTCCAGTTCAGGAATTCTGTTGCAATAGCTCAAACATGCTAGGATGTGTGCCCCCGCCCCCACACACCCACCCAGAAAGTCGGCAGCACCCACTGGGGAAGAGGGTCTGGGCTACGCAGTGTGGTTTCCTCAGTCAGTTCATTAGACTCTGTGGACAGAAAACCAGCTAAAAGGGTTGTTAGTAGAGCTGTGATGTTTTATTTTGAGAGGTAGACAACTTCTGGAAAACTAAAATAATAACCTACATTATTTGCTGATTTTATTATTTGTTAAGTAAGTGTGAAAGTTGCTGAGATCAACACATCCACATTTACTGTGCGCGATGTTTATCTCCAATACTACCATAAAAAAGTAAAGATAATATTACAATTTTATGTCTCCTTTTCTTAAAGACCAAACTTAATCAGGTATACTTGAGAGCTTTTTAAATTTAGATTGCTAGGATAATCCTAGACTTAGTGAACCAGTATTTCTGTAAAAACTAGGTTTTCTGCATTTTGATGAGATTATTTAGTTGATTTTTTTTTTTTGTACCACAAATTGAGGACCATTACTTTGAGTCCATCTGTCAGTCACACATAGCTTGAATGGCTATTGAAGACCCAGCTTTAAAGCTGTGTTTCCACATCGTTTTAGTTAGTTTAAATTAGGAAGAATGTGTGTAGGGACTGTGCAAAGAAGGGATGAGAAATTTCTGTATATTTTATACCAGAAAATTTAAAGTTAATTGAATTTATATTTATATAAGGAAAAATTATCCTCTGTAAGTCTAATTTTATCTCAATTAATTTTTCATAATTGAAGAACCATATTTAAAAAACTAAATCATTTGCTTTTCAAGCATAATACTGGCGTATGGATTGCTTGAAAAACTGAAATTAAAAACTGAATCAAATTGCTTGAAAAACTGAAGAAATCCCATTGAAGACGTTAGTATTTCACATCGCTCACGCGTGAGGGGTGCTGTGGGCTCGCCGAAGCTGAGCCTCGTGATCTGCGGTTGGCAGGCAGAGCCCGGCACACAGTGCCAGGAGTCTTTTGCTTGAGGTGCGAGGCTTTTGCTCGGTAAGTCCTTCCGCTGCACAAGGCTGGAGTCTGCAAATTCCCCTCAGAGCAGAAACGGGAACAATCGTCCGGGTCTGAAACCTATGGCCATGTTTGTCCGATGTCCCACAACTGCTTTCATGTATGTGACAGAGCAGGGTAAATTATTAGAGAAGAAAACGTGACAGAGCTCTTAACTGACAGATTTCTAATGGTGTAGCAATGATCGATGTGAAAATACTTTTTTTCCAAATGTTAGCAAAAGTTTTTGGGGAAGGTTTGCTCTTAAATACGCTCAGAGTAAACAATTTTAGAGGCGAATGGAAGTGCGTTGCAAAGCGCCTTGCTTCCCCTGGTGAGACACTGTTCCTGGAGCAGCGGCGTGACGCGGGGGAGGGCGGCCAGAGTCCGCCCTGAAGTCGGGAGGAGCGGACCTGCCTCCTCGTCCCTGACGGCTGGGCGGAAGGCCGGAGCCGGGAGGGGAGTCGCTCCGCACGGTGCTGCCCCGTTCCCTGAGCGTCGCCTCCAACCCAGAGGCGAACGTGTTTGCCCCCAGACGTTCTCTATTCCATGGACTTCTGCTTTCTCAGCATTCTGCTGGGAAGACTGGAAACTTTCCACATTACTCTGGGTTTTATAGTTTGGCACTAAAGATGTGACTCCAAGTCCAAGATGTTCCTATAGCAGCTTAGTGTAATAAAATATGTCAGGATTCAGCTAGGAATAGTATGAAGGTAAACCTTTCTGAGAGTTTATCTTAGTGTGTCTATGGGAAGTTTAGTCATACCTAACGCTGCAGAACTGGGGAGGAAATTCTCATGAAAGCAACCTTGACTCCCAACATTTTTACATAGTGGGAACATACAAAGTAAGTACAGTAATTGTAATTATGAAACTAAGAACATGCACCGAAAGTCCAATAAAAATTACACATAATCATTTACCTTGAAATTGCACTTGAAGAAAATTAGTTGAACAAAATAAAATTCTTTAAAGAATTAGCTATAGTGTTTTTGGCTGAAATGTTTATATAATAATTATAGAGCTAAAACCACTCAAATGTTTGACAATCGAGAATTTACTCAGCCTGATAAGACTAAAGTGTAATATTTCGCACGGACTACAAATGAACATAGAGATAGCAATGCTTAACTTTTTATTTACGGTGTAAAATATCTACAAACCAGTGTCCAGAATAAGATCTTCTTTCCTGATATTATCTTATAGTATCACGCATTTCTTATGTCCTCTTGTGGTTATAACTATAAACCTTATGCTTTTATAATACCGTTTCATATTGCATTGCTATGTATTATTACTACATTGTTATAATTCTACTTTAAGGGTTTGTTTCCGCATATAAGTGGAAACATGGAATACTTGCCTTTCTCTGACTGGCACATTTTAATTAAAATGATATCCTCCAGTTATGTCTAGTTTCTTGCAAGTGACAGGATTTTACTCTTATTTATACCCGAAGCATACTACTCCACTGTGCATTTATTCCATATTTTCTGTACCCATCTATCTGTAGACAAATGCCTATTCTACTCCCTATATTTTCCATTATGAATGGTGCTGAAACAAACACAGGCACAAAGGTATTTCTGCATGTTATCTTTATTTCCTTCAGCTATATGCACACAAGTATTATATATGGATCATATGAAAGTTTTATTGTTAGTCTTTTAAGGAGCTTCTATACTGCATTCCATTGCATTACTGATTTACATTCCCAACAGCAATGTACAAGAGTTCTTTTATCTTCATGTTCTCAACAGCATTTGTTATTCTTTGTTTATTTCTGTTAACAGCCTTTCTGATGAGGGTGAGACAGAACCTTAGTGTAGCTTTGATTTGTTTCCAAAGTGGCTAAGATATTGAATATTTTTATATATTTATTGGTTATGTATACTTTTTCTCTTGATAGGCATCCTTAGATCATTTGCCCATTTTGATTGGATCATTTGTTCTTTCAAGTTGGGGTTTTGGAACTTTTTCTATATTGTAGATTTTAATTCTCCCTCAGGAGAGCAACTGCCAAAGGTTTTCTTCTTTCTGTGGGTTGTCTCTTCACTCTATTGACTGTTTTCTTTGCTCTTCAGAAGTTTTTTAGTTTGAAGTAATCCCATTCATCAATTCTTGCTTTTCTTTTCTGAGCTATTGGATGTCTATTCAGGAAGCTGTTCTCTGTGTCACAATCTTGAAGGATTTCTCTTATGTTTTCCTCTGGTAATTTCAAGGTTTCACATCTTTCATTGAGGTTTTTGTATCATTTTGAGTTGATTTTTGGACATGGTAAGATATAAAGTTTCTAATTTCAATCTTTTAACAGCACATAAATTTGAAGAGGCTGTCTTTTTTCCAAGGTACGTTTTTGATTCCTTTGTCAAGAATAACCTGGAAGTAGATGCCTGGATTGCTTTGTGGGTCCTCTATTCTCTATCATAGTTTGGTTGACTGCATGTTTTTATACCAGTGCCAAGTTGTTTTTGTCATTGTGTCTCTAGGATATTGTAAAACAGGTACGTGATACCTCCAGCATTGCTATTATTGCTCAAGTTGCTTTGACTATTTGAGGTCTTTTGTGCTTCCATCTTAGAATTTATTTTTCTAGATCTGTAAAGAATATCATCAATAGCATGGCAATTTCAATACAATTAATCCTCCAAAAGCATACATGGATGTTAAACTATGTTATTCAGCTCTCCAATGCTATGACCAAATAGTCGAGAAAAGCAACTGAAAGGAGGAGTTGATTCAGGTTTATGGTTTCTGGGATCTCAGTCCTTGTCACATGATTCCATTTTTTCTTACCCCTATGGTAAGGCAGGACGTCAAGGTGGGCAGTATGTAGTAGAGGAACCCAGAGAAAGAGAGAGAGAGATAGAGAGTGAGAGAGAGAGAGAAAGACAGACAGAGAGAGAGAGAGAGAGAGAGAGAGAGAGAGAGAGAAAGACACACACACACACACAGAGAGAGAGAGAGAGAGAGAGAGAGAGAGAGAGAGAGAGAGAGAGAGAGAGAGAGAGAGAAAGAATGAATCATGTTCCGGGGACCAATATGATAAAATGTGATCTTCTAAGTCATGCTGACCATTACCTAATTCCTCCAACTAGCCCCAGCTCCTGGAGTAGGCATCAACAGCTGGGACCTAAGCCTCCATGCTACCGTGGAATGGGCAGATGGAGACCAGGTTTTCTGTATGACGAGCAACGAATTGCCAAGTGTACACCTGGTGGCAAACCCCAGGGTGCTACAGTTTTTGAAGATGATGGGAAGTTGTGCTCAGGGCAAGTCTTTGCCAATAAAAGGTGTTGCACAGACAGAGAGATGCAGTCAGGGTGACAGAAAAGCAAAAGCACTGCTCACAGGTTGTAGCATCCAGAAGCAGCAGCAGCCCCCAGCAAATCGGGCTTTCAGGATTTAAAGGATCTCTACCTCAACCCTAGTGCTTCCCTGAAACTCTCCCTGTGACCGGCAGGAATGAGTGTTGGGCTGCTGAGCCACCTCAGGGGTTCTCAACATGCATGCTTGTCCCAGAATTTTCTCTGACCTTAATGACATGCATGACATGGAGTACATTTGCAAATTCTAAATGAGTCTGGAGTAGGATGAAGGTGATAGAAGGTCAGGCAAGGAGATCTAACACGCATGTGTTCTCACCTGGAGGATGAGAGATTGCCTAGGTTTTTATTTTACTTCCTGCCTCTTAGGAAGTTGAGGGCATATGACTTTGGGGACATTTGAACTATAAATCAAAAAAATCCTCTTTGTGACAAAGTAAAATCCCCACATAAACATGCCTATAAGAAAAAGAAAATTTAAAAAAACCCACAATTCTCAATAGTTAATGAGTTTTGAAGGACTTTTAGCTTGTATGTTGTTTATAAATTTTTGCCATAAATGTACATTACTATTATTATATGGAAGAAAAGTTAATTAAAATATTTAATATATATATGAAGTTTCTGTGACTGTTTTATTTTGTGAACCATGGAACCATCTCTTTTTCTAAGGTAATCCATAGTGGAGGCAAACTTTGAATCCTTGCCCCTTTTCCCCAGTTTGTGTTCTTTGTCTGTGGAATAAGAGTTTTCACATATTTGGGCTAGTTTACATGTTATTTATCTATGTACAGCATCATTTGCTTTAATGTGTATTTATTCAGATGCTGAAACAATTGCTTAGAGTCAGTCATGTAATCCGTACTTTTTCATGAAGTCAAACAGAAGAAAATTAGCCCCAGAGCCACACACTACAGCACTGTTTTGCTTATAATGATAAAATATCTACCCTCAGTAAACATAAATACAAACCAAACAGATGGAACAAAGGCAAAATTCTGTTCAATCCCACTGTGGCATTGTGGTGCAAGCCTTTTGTGGAGAAATATTGATCATTAAGAAAGGAATGTGGAGCCTTGAAGTCACTCCCAGCAGAGCTGTTCTTTAGCTCAGCCTCCTGGACACCTGAAAAAAATTAGGAAAACCGGATCAAACATTTAAAAAAAGAAAAAACAAAAATCTACAGTCAGGGGACTTGCTTTTGCTGAGAAAACAGCACTCTTTCTCAATCAATACACACTGATATGGGACCTTTTTCTATCCAACATTTGAATTAAATTTTATGAAGCAGTGCAGTGAAAAGTGAGTACAGAAACAGTCTTCAGGAACTCCCACTGGCAGCTCTGACAGGCCAGCTTAGTTACTTTACCCAGTGCACCAATGACATGTATTTTATGCCTCATCTAGGAATTTCATAAGTAGTCACAAATGAAGCAATAACCTTAAATCGTGGGTCCTTGGGTAGACTAATTGGATGACTTCAAACATCATAATAACATTGACCCTTACAGCCTATGGTAAATCACAGCTCGAATCTCAACATGTAGAATAACCACTGAAACAGAAAGAAGGGAAAATAATGAATATAAAGAAAATAAATAAAATAAAATAAAGGAACTAAAGCTCTCTTTTGCTTTACTCAGCATTAATTTTACCTGATTTGACCTTTTTGAAAGAATTGAGATTTTGAATTTAGCATTTAATATAGTTAAAACCTACAATAAATCTGAGTTTGTTATCTCATTGAGGTTTTAAATTTGTCAAATTAATATGGTGTAAAAGTTAAATAAGTACTCATTAGTCTAGAAGCATTTCTGATGAACTGTCACTTTCAGCCTAATAGCATTTGTTTAGAGCTCAGAATAGTTATATGATTTCTTGATATTTTAATAAAATGTATTCTTAAATTCTGTTCCCATTCTGTTTTTATCCAAGCTCTCTCACTTTTTCTACTACTTATATTTCTGTGTCTATTTCTTTCTTCATCTTTTCTCTATTTTCTTTCTCTCAAATCTTCCCTTAACCTTTTAGAGCTTAACAATATGTGCATCTGCATGTGTGTGTATGTGTGCGTGGATGCACGTGCGTGCCTATGTGTGTGCATGTGTGTGTGTGTGCACGTGTGTGTCTTTGCATGTGCGTGAGTGTGTTTTTGTACACATGAATGCATGTGTGTGTGTGTGTGTTCGTGTGCGTGCGTGTGTATGTTTGTGCTGACCTTTGAACAACACAGGGATTAGGGAACTGACTCCTTCACACAATAAAAAATCCATGTTGTTGTTTTTGAGCCTTCAAATATTTGATTATCAAGAACTTGCTCTTAATCAAAATCCTTATTGATGGCATAAACTGTCAAATACCACATACCTTGAACATTGTAACCTGTGATGAAACTCAGAACTGGAAGAGATCACTTGTTACACTGACCTTGCTGGAGAGAGCACCTGCTCACAGAGTGTTAAGTGGATACTCAGAACACTGGAGCTCGCAGCAAGAGCAACAGAAAGTGGGCGCAGGAAGGGCTCTGCCACAGGAAACATCCTGCAGTTACAGTTTATGGAGCATCTTTATGTGCATTTAGGTTTTACTTCACTGTTAACAGTGCCAGATACCATTTGTAATTGTAAAGGTGCACAAGTTTTGACAATTTTCAAGTTTTAATAACAGATTTGTATATATTTATGTACATGTACCAAATTACTGCAATGAATGTAATCATTATGTACTGCAAATATGTGCTAATAAAAATAAAAATGATAAAATGAACTATTATTTATGCCTATTTTATGCACTCAAACATAACATTTTCTTTGTTATTTTGAAATTTTCATGCTATTTGCAGTTTTCCAAATTACTGCAAATTAAAAAAAAGGCCTATATATTCAACTATGCATACATTCTAAATTTTAAATTCTAAATTTTAAAACCTACACAAAACTCCCAGAGCAGATCATATTTTAGCTGTATTTATTATATGTCCCTGCTCAGTGTTTATATGAAAATTCTGAAGAGAACATAAAAGTGCTTTGGAAAAGCACAATAATTAAAAAAAAATTTTTTTTGGTACCGATATTCCAACTCACGACCTCACGGTTTCCGGGCAGGGACTGTGCTGCCAGGCTATATGCCTGGCCCCTAAAATTCTTTGACATCATTAAAATCCAAAGTAATAGACCTTGCATGATTATTTATTTAATAGTATTCTGAAAATCATGTTCTTTCCATTTTCACATTTTCTTGATAATTTCTGTTATATTGGATTACATTTTAAGGAAAAAATGAGAAATACCCCGATTTTATCCTGAATGAGCTGGCCTGAAAAGTCACTTAGAATGCAAGACCAAAGATGCATATTTTAATTTATTATGCTATGGTGAGTCAACAGAAATATATATCTTTTAGTTCATATTTTCTGATGCTATCAAAAGAGAAAAATAGTGTTCAATAACATTATTAAGAAGATTTTTGATAGGGATATCATATAACACAAACATTAATATCAAGAGGCATCGTTTATTTTCAAAGCAGTGAAGAGGGTCTTTTCTAAGCATTGATTAATAGCTGAGCATGTTTCCCAACTCAACCTCTGAGATCATCAGGTACTTCCTGCTCTTCAAAAAACTAACACAAGGATAAAAGTCAACAGGCAGGAAGCAGGGATGAAAACAAAGAAAGTGACTACTTAGTGTCTCTGCCCTGACACATACTCGAGCATTGTGTCAGTCTGTCTTTCTGTTTCTCTCCTCCCGCCCCCCGCCCCATAGAAATCCACCAGTATTCAGTCATGGTGCTTTCACTGCTGACTTTATCTATACCTAATCACCTTTTGGGTATTTACTTTTTACAGTAGTACTAGCAATTGAACTCAAGGGAACTCTACCACTGAGTTATATCCCTAGCTCCCCATTTTTGTTTTTTTTGGTAACTTGAGACAGAGTCTTGCGAAGTTGTTCAGGTGTTGCTTGAACTCGTGATCTTTCTGCCTCAGCTACCAAAGTGCTTGGATTATGGGTGTGCACCACTGCACCCAGCTCTGTCTATTTAAATTATAACTGAGTTTAAACTTTAAAATATTTTTATGAAACTTATTAATGTATTTTTGCTTTAAGTTTAAATACATGTTTTGTAAGATTGTGGTGATGATAATCTCCCTCAATTTTTCTGTTACAAGATTGTCTGGAAAAATCTCCATCTCTCTTTCATTTCAAAAGTAGTTTTGCAGGTTATATTATTCATGGTTCACAATATTTTTCTTCATCACATTGATTATATTATCCTATTCTCTCCTGGATGATTAAGTTTCTGCTGAGATGTTTGCTGCCAGTAATATTCAAATTTCCATGTATGTGATGTAGTTCTTTTTTCTTCATGACCTCAGGGTACTTTCTTTGTCTTTGATATTTAACAGTTTGATTATATGTTGTGGGTTGCCTTAATTCTGTGGAATTTTTTGGATAATTTGGACCCTTATATACCTGAATATTCATGCCATTTTCTAGATTTAGAAAACTTTTGCTATTTTTAAATTGTTTAATACTTTAATTTTTATTAGTAATCTGCATTACACCATGATTATATTCATCATGGGTAATTGGTATATATATACAACACATTTTAACTCTTATATGCTCCTTCCCTTCCTTAAGTAAGATTTCTACTCTTTTAATATAATTTTTTCTCATTTATCTACTACTAATCTGTAAGTTTGGTCTTCAGATGTTATCTCACCAATTCATAAGCTTTCTTCATTTCTTTTCACGTTTTTCTCTTCTGAATGTTTTTTCAAATATTTGTATTCTGAGGCATTGATATTTCTGCTTGACCAGGTCTAGTGGTGATGCACTCCATTACGTTTTTCATTTTGTTTATTGTATTTTTCAGCTCCAAACATTTTTATTTTTTATTATTTCAAATTCTGTTAAATTCTCTGTTACATATTAAAGTTTTTAATTTTTTCTTAGTAATTTTTAAATTCTCTGAGCTTCCTTAAAACAGTTAGTTTGAACCAATTTTCACACATCTCCATCTCCAGGTTAGTCACTGACTCTTTGTGTCGTCATTTGGCAGTGTCCTTTCCCCTAACTGTTGCTGATCCTTATGGTTATACGTCACTGTCTACACATTGAAAAAGCAGGTGCTTATCTCAGGCTTTGCAGTCTTGCTTTATCAGGGACATCACTGAATAATAATCCCATCTAAAAGTTACAGGCCAGTCTGGAGTTTGTGCCTGTACACTTGTGACTGCCAATGTCATTGCAGTGCCTCGCTTTTCCTAAATATCAGGCCACTGCATCAGATACTACCACAGACTGGTGCCACTTAGTTTCCTAGGATAATGCCATGCTGGCCTGGAATGCAATTCTGCAGAAGTTGAGTTTTAACTTTCTCTGTGGGTCATTCTCAGTCCAGAGCTGGTTTATTGGACAAGGGTGATGCGGGGTGTAACTGTAGTCTGTCTCATTGCACCTAGGGGCTCCTGTCTTGCGTAGCGAAGTCCCTGCAGACTCATTTCACAGGTACCTGCATAAAATTAGGAGATTTATTGTGCAAGGATTCAGTGAGGTTGTGAAAATATTAGGTTTTAAGGTAACATTTTGTGCTTCTTTTCTTCTTACTCCCAGTCTTAAGCTGTTGCTCTCTGTGTTGCTCCACATTGTACTTATGGGGGGGCGGGGCACGGGAACCGAAAATGACCCTCCCTTCCCCCTCAGCACGACTGTACTCCTCATTGTGCTATCCCCTGAGCCATTTGTGATCTCTCACCAGTTTTAGTTTTTGTTCAAGTGAAGGCATTTTTATGCACAGATACTCATTCAATTAGTGTGTCTATGGGAGTACAATAACTGGAGAAGCATATTCTTTCTCTTCTAAATGCAATCATACAGTTTAATTATTGCAATAATTGAAAGCACACAAAGATGATGACTGTGTATGTAAAAATGAACTGGAAATATTTAGAAAGTTTGCATAGTGATCGAAAAATTCTTTCCAAGTGGAAACTCACCTCACTCAGTTTTTCTGACTCCTTGCTTTCCCCTGAGCCTTCTGCCTGACGGTGGTAAGGGCCCAGGGTCATCACAAGAGGACAAGCCCTTCTCTGCATCTGAGAGGGGAACTGCATTGTCTCCGGCTCCCAGGATGTGGGGCACCCACAATCCCCATGCTTCCCTGGAATGCTCAGTCTGAAGTACCTGGTGGCAAGAACAGAAAGGTATTAGAGGCCACCATCATCTTACTCAGACCTAGGTCTGAAAATCCAGTGCAGAAATATCATGAATTTTCACAAGAAACCCTTCCAGAGAGCCCATGAGTCATACAGTATCCACAGTGAGTCACTTAAAGCAGACGTCGGTATAGGAAACACTACTTACCATCCTCGGCAGTGCCTCTTTCTTTGTTTTCATCCCTGCTTCCTGCCCGTTTATTTTTATCCTTCTGTTCATTTTTTTTTATTTAAGAGAAAATGGACACAGAAAAGAGAAACAAAAAGCAAAAGAGACAAACAAGAACAACAAATCTGATATGATAACATTATAGGTTTACAAAATGAGGCGGTTGGAATTTGACAGTAGCTGTAATATTGCATATCATTACCTTTAGAGGGGTTGTTCAGATTAACAGATATAGACATGTAAAATTGATCTAATCATATAAGTATTAACTGTTCTTTTTCAATAGCTAATGCATTTGGTAATATAGTCATTTTAACTATCTTATGTATACCTATTTATAAATTTATGTCTTTTTCCTTTTCCCTTCCTTCTTTCCTCCTTTCCCTTTAGAATACCTCTTGTTTACTTTAAAATAACTGCCCATATCATCAGGCCTAATATAATCAAACAAAATAGTTCAGAATAAAGCCAATAAAAAATAAAACAATGGTCACAGAAAAGGGAAACAAAAAGCTAACGGGGCCAACAAACAACAACAACAAATCCGAGATTGTAACACAGGTTTACAAAATGAGATGATTGGAGTTTGACTGTGGTTGTAATATTGTATATTGTTACCTTCAAAGGGGTTGCTCTGATTGACAGATACAGACATGTAAAATTGATCTAATCATGTGAGTATCAACTGTTCTCTCTCAGTAGTTAATGCATTTAGTAGTATAGTCATTTTGACCATCTTATGTATACCCACATATAAATCTGTGTCTTTTTCCTTTTCCCTTCCTTCTTTCCTCGTTTCCCCTTGTAATACCTCTTGTTATCTTCAAAATAACTGCCCATACCATTGGGCCTAATATAATCAAACAAAATAGTACAGAGTAAAACCAATAAAAGATAAAACAATGGAAGCAATACATAGTAATACAACGTTGATTTCTATAATGCCTCATATTATCTTCTAAGCAGTTGCCTATATCATCTGTTATAATACAATCAAACAAACCAAAACAGGTTAAAATCACTCAAAACAGAACAATGAAAGCAATACAGGGTTTCAAAACAAGGTGATCAAATATCAATAAAAGTTATCCTAATATATTTTGTTATCTTTGGAATAGCTGTCTATGTCATCATATATAATAAAATGAGGCAAGTCAAGATAGAGTAAGATCAAACTAAACAGCTCATTGACATTACTGGACTCAAATCCTGATGACAGATTATTTAATTGTCTGCCCTGCTCAGTGATATTTCTCTACCGCTGTTTCTGGAGCTGTGGACTTCTTCATCTCTCTCTAAAATGTACTCTTTGTAGGGTTGGCTTGATGGTTATAAATTCCTTTAGTTGTTCTTTGTCATGGAAGTATCTTGTTTCTCCATTGATTTTGAAAGATAGTTTTGCAGGGTACATCAATCTGGGTTGGAAGTTGTTTTCTTTCAGGGCTTGAAATACTTCACTGCAAGCTCTTCTTGACCTGATGGTTTGTGTTGAGAAGTCTGTCGTGATTCTGATGGGTTTTCCTTTGTAGGTGATCTGTTTTTTTTCTCTAATAGCTTTTAATATTCTGTCTTTGTGTTGAATTTCTGGGATCTTGATTATTATATGTCTGTGTGTAGGTATATTTTGGTTATGTTTAGCTGGAGTTCTATATGCTTCACTTATCTGAATGTCACTTCCTGTTCCCATGCTTGGAAAGATTTATGAAATTATTTCTGTAAATAGGCTTTTAATTTGATTTGTATTGACTCCTGCTTTTTCACTCACATCTTTAATTCTTAAGTTATGTTTCTTTGGGTTGTCTTGTAGCTGTTGTATTGCTACTTTCAGGTTTCTTGCTATTTTTAAGAGACCTTTCCTTTCACTATCACATGCTGCAAACCTGTCTTCAAGGTTTGAAGTCTATCTTTACTTTCCTTCAGTCTATCTTTAGTGTTTTTGCTAACTTTCATTGGATTTTTTGAATTCCTGGTAATCTCTTTGAATCTGTTTCATGTATTCTAAATCTTTTTTGTATTGTTCATTCCTGGTTTCCCTCATTTTCCTATGCTCCATTTTTTCATCTATGTCTCCTTTAGGGTTGCCTAGCAGTTCTTTTATTATGTTTTTCATTTTTTTCTTTTAGTTGAGTTAGTATTTCTGTTCTAATTTCTTTTATAGCCTCTTGAAGTTGTTACTTCAGTTGCCAACACCTCACAATCTTCACTTGTGGGACTCCCGATCTCCTCTGAGTTTGCATCTCCTGGACTTGCTCTGCTTGAACTGGAGGCCAGAGACTGCCCCCTGCTTCTTAGTCTTGGCATATTCCTGGGTTCCCCTGGGCAAATTGGTACTGGGGACCCAGGCACTCCCTGCATTGGCTGTAACCTGTCCAAAGTGAGACAGGTTCCTCCAACTGGTGCCCACTATGGGTATCTGATGGTTGCCACTGGGGGCACTGTTACAGTGCTATTCACTGCCTTTCCCCAGCCTGCCTTGGCTCCATGACGGCTGGTGGGTGCATGCAGGGTCCAGCTGCCGCCTGTGAACCTGGGCTGATGGGCTGGTCACCCACGGACTCACTACCACCACCCCTGGAGCACGTGTGGAGCCGCCATCACCAGACCAAGTCTGTCACCCACAGGGACCCTCTGAAGTGGCCCCCAGTATGCTTGTAGGGACAGGGCTCAGCCTGAGTAACCTCGTGGGTCTGTGCCCAGCTAGGAGTCCCCAGGATGTCTCCCCACCAATCTTCCCTCATGCAGGAGAGTGAGGACCTTCTCACTCACAGATCTCCAGGTCTGCTCCCCCATCCACTGCCACTCTCCTCTGACATGTCTCTCTGGGGAGAGGACTCCAGGGTCACTGCCGCTGTGGCTGCAGCTCTTGGACCGTGCGTCCCCACATTCCAGCAACTCCTTCCACAGAATGGGTCTGGCTCCCAGCAGAGGCACCACCAGCTGCCGCCCTTCTTGTCTAAGTGCCTCTTCCCACTCTTTCTGTGGGCTTCAATTCTCGCTTTAGATTTTTCCTGGGTCCAGAGGACCCGCCTCCCTCCTTTTTGTCTGTCACATGTTGCTATATTCCAGCATCTGGACGGTATCTTTCAGGAGGCCACTTACCCTGCCGTTTACCATTCTGCCATCTTGTCCCACCTCTCTATGTTCATGTTTTGAAGAGCAGGAAGTCCTTAATCTCAGAGGCTCGGTTGGGAAACATGCTCAGCTACAAGGTCTGAGTTTTAAATTTTGAGTTTCAAAATGTACATTAGGAGCAGTGGAGAGGATGTTTTCTAAAAAAGTCTCAAATTTGATTTTCTGTGTGTATGGCCATTCTGTAACTAGTTTGGAATTTTTCATAACTTTTGAAAGTGGACAAAACCTGTGGGTTTGTTTTCCCTTAAACATTACAAAAACTATTTATTTACAAGCAAATGAACTTCCTTCATAAAATGTACAAAATACTCTTCATTCTTTTAAAAAATTTGAAACACTTTGTTTACTAAAATATCCATGAACAAAGCCCAGTACTATAGAACCTATCATTTTGGGTGGATTCTTCAGTGCAACAAAGGATCTTTCTTTATACGCAGTTATTTTCTTATCCTTCATAGTTGTATGCTATTCATTCATTTGCTATATCTAACACACCTCCTTCCAAAAATTATTTGTGATGCCTTACATGATACTGTGTGGATGTGTGTGTTTAGGTGTAGCAGCAACATTTTCAAAGCTATTTCTTAGTTTTCCCTCTACTAGTGAAATTTCTAGGACAAGTCGTGTACATGTACTGTCTGTAGGGTTTTGTAGTGAATTCACTCTTCAATTTATTCTCCAATCTGGTTATTTTCCTAAAATCTCTATCTCAAACATACCCTACTCCATATATCCCTACATTTCCAAACTCAGTGTATATTTTGTTTTCAATACATTTGATCACTCAAAATCCAGCATTCTGCATTACTGAGCATCCTTCCTCTCAAATTCTGCTTAGGCTTCCAGGATTCTATACTGTCGTTTTTTGGCCAGTTGATACCTTTGTTAAATAATTTCCATTTGGCATTTTAAATGTCATAGATTCTCAAACCCCATTACAGGCCTCTTCTATGTTGTACTCTTTCCACTCATCTAGAATCATCTTATTCTTACAAATAGTTTCAATAGTTTTCTATTCACAAGATAGAATTAAAATTTTTTTATCCTGTCCAAATCTCTCCTTTGCACACCAATAACAAAATGCCTATTTGAAACTTACAATAGGAGACCTTAAAATACTTCACACTCAGCAAATCAAATTGAACTCTGATATCCTTAGCTCACATATCCCCCATGCCTGCTCAATAACTAGCCCAGAGTGTCATTGATTTAGATAAATCACAAATATGAAACTCAACCTAGACAGCACTCTCATATTTTCCAGATTTTCATCACTTAAATATACATAGAATCCACCCACTTATCTGTCCATTAAATTTTCTTATTTAAGCTCTTATTTAAATATGCAGCTTAGAAGTGATACAGTTCAACCTTCCCACATCTAAAATCTACACATCTGTATTATGGTATCAATATTGTATGACCATCACTTGGTTTCCGTAATGCTTGGTTTAGGATCCCCCACCTTCATAGATGCCAAAATTCATGGATGCTCAAATTCCTCATATAAAGTACACAGTATTTTCATGCAACATGCATAATTCTCCTGAAGAGTTTACAATCTATGTAATTATAATATTTAGTACAGCAGTAATGCTACATATCTAGCTGTTATACTGCATTGTTCAGGTAGTGATGACTAGGAAAAAGTCAGTATGTGTTCAGTAGAGTTGAAATATCTTTTTGCATGTTTTTGAACCACAGTTATTTGAATTATAGAGGTGAAGCCAAGGGTACATAGGGTTGACTGCAATTATATCTACTTGTATTAATACATACATCCATTAGATAATGTCTACACTTCTCCTGTGGAGTTGGTATGTGTACATATGCATCCTTTTTCATCCCCTTTCTCTCTTCTCCTCCATCCATTTCTTGATCCACTTCTAATTTGAATAAATCTGTGGTAGTCAGGGATCGCAATGAAAACAATTATACACAGGACACATAATTTATAGCATTATTTTACAATGATCACCAAAAGAGTCAAATACAAAAGAAAGAGTGCAGTAAATCTCTTCACACACTAAGACCCAAAAAATCCACCTGAGGGCCTGGATCCCATGGTGACGTCCTGCATGAGTCCAGCTGAAGACCTACAGTCCACAACAATGACTCCTGCAAGTTTGTTTCACGAATCCATGCTGGAAGGACCCAAAGGTCAGTGTTGGAAGCTAGAAAGTCTGTGCTAGTGGATGAAGGATCTGTGTCAGTAGGTTGAAAGTTCTGCACTGGAGCCAGGAAGCAACACTCAAAGTAAGGACCAGAGCTCCCCTGAAAAGTAACACATCCATCCTCAGTGACAAGGAGGTCCCAAGCTCTGATGTTGAGAACAGCCGAGTTCATATCGGGAAGCCAGTGTGACAAGCTTCTCCTGGAGACTGAACAGCACACATCTTCCCTTCCAGGGCCAGGAAGCGATGCTCAAAGTAAGGATCAGAGCTCCCCCAAAGTGAACCACAGCCATTCTCAGCTACAACAAGGTCCTGAGCTCCTCTGACGATGAGAACAGCCAGTTTGCATCAGGAAAGAAGCTCAACAAGATCCTCCAGAAGAACCAATGGCACCAGGAGAACCAACAACACCATGGAGAGCCAACAACACTGCCTCTTCTCTCCAGTTCTCCTTTTTATCTTGGCAACAGTTCGCAGGTGGGCCATCCACACTCAGCACCACGCTGATTCAGTTCAGCTGGTATAACAAGCTGACCACCAGTTATCAATCCACCACAAGATCTAGCTCTCTATTTCCTATTATCTACTTTTTGTTTTGCTCTCTATTTACATTTTGGTTTTCTCATATTAGAGCAACCATGTGATGTCTGCTGTCTTTTACTTGACAGTGTGGTCTCATGGTGCTCCCACACTTCCACAAATGACTCAACTATGTTTATTTTTCTTGTAGCAGAGTAGTTCTGCGTTGTGTGCAGACACCACAGTTCCTTTAGATGTTCATTCTATTCATGCACATATTGGCCGCTTCCACAATTATGAATTCTGCTCCTATAAACATGGATATGCATGTGTCATTGTGATAGGTGGTCTTTAACTCATTTAGAAAAAAGGGAAATAACTGGGTCAAATGGAATTTCTAATTTAAATTTTTGAGGAACTGTTGTACTGATTTCCACAGTGGTTGTACTGGTTTACATTTCTACCAACAATGTAGACAAGGTTCTTTTTCTCCTCAGCTTCACCAACATTTGTGTGATTTGATTTCTGGATGTTGGCTATTCTTTCTGGGGTAAGATGGAATTTCAATGTTGTTTTAATTTGCATTTATTTAATTGTCAGCATTGTTGAGCATTTCTTCATGGTTTTATTGGCCATTTGCTCCTATCCTTTCATGAAGTGTTCATTCATTTCAAATGCCCATTTGTTGCCTCAGTTGTTTATTTCAGAGGATCTAATTTTCTTGAGTTCTTTATGTATTCTAGACATGAGTACTCTGTCTGAGGAGTCACTGGCAAAATATTTTGCCATCCGTGCAGTCTGTTACCTCTGTGGCTGCTTCTGCACTGTGCGGGAGGTTTTCAGTTTGACGTGGTCTCATTTGATTCTCAGTACTGTCTCCGTGGAGCCGGGTTTCTGTCCGGAATGTCCTTGCCTACACCGTGACTGTAGTTTTGTCTACATTATTTTACAGCAGGTTAAGATCTTTTCAATATTTAGAGCTTTTGTCCAATTAGCTTTCAGTTTAGTTCATGGTGGGAGATGTGGGTTCTTCATATGGGCAGCCAGTTTCCAATGCCACTTATTTAGAAGGCTGTCTTTTCTCCATGGTATGTTTTTGGTCTTTTTTGTCAAAGATCAAATAGTTAAAGGGGCCAAAGCATAGCTCAGTGGTACAGGGCCTGCCTGGCAAGCATGAGGTCATGAGTTGGATCGCTGGTACCAAAATACAAAACAAAACAAAAATCAAATATTTCAATGTACTCGGCTTTTTCTGCATCCTCTGTTCTTTCCCACTGATTCTCATGTTTGTTTTTCAGCCTGTAGCTTCGTTTTTTAACTACAGATTTTTAATATAACTTCAGGTCTGGGATTGTGATGCCTCCCTCTTGGGTCTTGGTACTCAGGATTGCTTTGGCTATCCTCAGTATCTTCTGGTGTCCTAGGGACTTTAGGATAGTTTTCACCACTTCTGTGAAGAATTTTGCTGGTATTTTGATTTGAATTGCATTAAATCTGCATCTGGAATTTCAGAGGTTTAGCCATTTTTACTACATTGGTTCTGCTTATGTAGGAACAAGGCATATCTTTCCATTTTCTGATGTTCTGTTTGATTTCCTACAGTTAAACTATAGAGGTCTTTCATTTCCTTAGTGTGGTTAATTCCCAAGTATTTAGTTTTTCTTGATGCTACTGTGAATAGTATTTTTCTTAATTTTCTTTCTCAGTGGATTCACTATTAGTTTACAGGAATGCTATTGATTTTTAATGTATTGATTTTGTATCCTGCTGCACTGATGAATTTGTTAGTTAATTCTATGAGATTTTGGTGGAGTTTGGGAGTCTGCTATGTAGAGAATCACATCATCTGCAAACAATGTTAACATGATTCCTTTATTTCCTATTTGCAACATTTTTTTTCTTACCCACTTGCTCTTGCTAGTGTTTCAAGTTCAGTGTTGAACAGGAGGGGTGACAGTGGCCATCCTTGTCTTCTTCCTGATTTAAGTGAGACATTTTCAGTTTTCCCTATTTAATGTGATGGTGACGGTACGCTTGTCATAAACATCTTTTCTCAAACTAGGTAAGGCTTTTCTATACTTGTTTTCTTCAGTGTTTTCATCATGAAAAAGTTTTCTGATTTTATCAAAGGATATTTCTGCATCTATTGAGATGATCATGTGATTTTTGTCCTTGTTTCTGTTTATATGATGTATTACATTTATTGATTTGCATTTGTTCAACTATCATTGCATATCTGACATGAAGACTATTTGGTCATGGTAGATGATCTTTCTGATGATTTATTGCATTTTATTTCCCAGTAGGTTGCTGAGGTTCTTTACATTCTTATTCACTAAAGAAGCTGTTCTATAGTTCTCTCTCTCGCTCTCTCTTTTTTTTATATATCCTTGTCTGGTTTTGAAATCAGAGTAATGGTAGTTTTTGGAAAGAATTTGTGTTTACTCCTTCCCTTTCAATTTTATTAAATAGCTTCAGCAGCACTGGCATTAGATGTTTCCTGAAGTTTAGCAGAATTCAGAATGGATTTCATATTGACCTGGGCTTTTCCTAGTTGGTAGACTTATTTACTACTCTTTTAAATTCATTGCCTATTATGGAACTATTCAGACCTTGTAAATTTTCTTGGGCCAGTTTTAGTAACTTACATATATTCAGAATTCTATCCATTTCTTCTGAATTCTCCAATCTTTTGGCACACAAGTTTGTGAGCTAGTTTTTAGAAAATACTTTTTATTTCACTGGTTTCCATTGTGATTTCACCTGTTATCATTTCTCATTGCATTGATTTGGGCATTTTTCTCCCCTTCTTTTGGTTAGGTTCGATAGGAGTTTGGATATTTTATTCTTTCAAAATAAAAACAACTCTTTGATTTATTGATTGTTTTGTGGTTTTGGTTGTCGATTAATTGCCTTCTACTCTCCTCTTTGTAATTTCCTCCCTTGGACTAGTTTTGGTTTTGCCTTGTTCTTGTTTCTCTGAGTCCTTGATCTTGATTGTTTGAGTATTTGTTTGGGCTTACTCTGTTTTGGTATATGGGCACTCACAGGTATAAACGTCCCTCTTTGTACTTCTTTAATTATGCTCTGTAGGTTCTGGTATGTTGTATTGGCAATATTGTTTACCTCTAGAAACTCTGTTATTTCTTACTTGATTTCTTTTGGACCCATTGTTAATTCAATGGTGTATTGTTTAGCTTTGATGTGCTTACATAATTTCTTCATTTTCCTTTGTCATTATTTCTAGTTTCATTGCATATTTATCTACTAATACACAAGGTACAATTTCAGTTATTTTGTAATTACTTAAGCTGACTTTATTGGCTAGTGTGTAGTCTATTTTAGAGAAAGGTCTCTGGGCTACTAAGAAGTATTCTTAGTGTATTCTGCTTGTTTGGGCAGAACACTGTAGATGTCTATTAAGTCCATTTGCTCCAATGTATTATTTGACTCATATTTTTTTGATATTTCATTTCTAGTTCTTTTATTTGTGAATGTGAGGTATTGAGGTCCTCCATCATAATTCTGTTTATGTTCATCTGATCTTTTAACCACTTACAAGGCCAGTTACTTAAATACAGGATGACCAAAAATTGCATTTCTTTCTGCTGATTTTTACATGATAGTATAAAAGGAAAAATAAAAAGTACAAGTTTAGCAAATTTATTCAATACAAGAATTGACTGGCTGAAATGCCACCTGCTCGAGTGATGCTCTGGAAAGTTAGTACATAAACATGTGCTGCTGGTGTGATGTTTGGGTAAATGTGAAGTGTCTAAGCCCAGTAGTGCTTGTTTAATGTTAAGCATGCCGATGTTTGCTGCATATATTTTACTAACAAGCACTACTTGTTGTATTGTTTCTTTATCCAATACATAGTGTTCTTTGCTTCTTTTGATCAATTTTGGCTTGAAGTTCAGTTTGTCTGACTAAAGAGCAGGTGCAACTGCTTATTTCTAGGTTCCCCTTCCATAGAATGTAGTCACTCAGTTTTTAGTCTTTGAGTTTCATTTTGGGTTAAATGTGTTCGTTGTATATAGCACACCCTTAGATTTTGTCCCTTGATCCATTTTCCAGTCTGCTACTTCTGACTAGGGAATTGTCACCATTCACATTGAGAGCTATTCCTGGTAAGTGTTGCCTTATTCTTGTCTTTATCTTATTTTCCTGTTGTTGATTCCCTACATCTCCCTTCTATCTAACTGCTCACCTCATGTGGTGAATTCACTCTGTTATCCTTTTGTCACTATTATGTTTCATTGACTCTAGGGTTTCCTTGAGCATTTTTTGAAGTGCTGGTTTGATAGTCATCAATTTCTATAGGTGTTCCTTATGAAAGTATCATATTGATCCATCAGTTTGGAAAGATAGTTTGGGAGGATATATCATCTTGGATGGAAAATTGTTTTCTTTCAGTGCTTGAAACACTTCATTCCATGCTTTCCTGACCTTTAAGATTTGTGTTGAGAAATCTACTCTAATTTTAACTAGTTTACTTTTAAAATAAATTTATGGCTTTTCTCTATCCACTTCTAAGAATCTGTTCTTGCTTTGGACTCCAGAATTTTGTTTATGAAACGTCATTCAGAAGTCATTTCTTGATCATTGCTATTTGGAGTTGTATATGCTTCACTCACCTGCATATTAAATCCTTTTCCCTATTTGGATTTTTTTTGCTATTATTTTAATAATATGTTCAGTAATGCTTTTATGCTATTTATGCTGTCTTTTGCTTTATTAATTCACATGCACCTTACATCTGTCTTCTTTACATCATCTAGTAGTTGGTGGATCCATTTTTCATATTCTCTCATTTTTTAAAAAATTTCTCGTTATTTGATCACCCACAGCTGTTTTCTAAGTCTGACACTCTGTCCTCACACTGTTCACTTCTGTTCCCCGCACTGTTATAAAATTTTTAATTTGTTGACTTTCTCTTTGAAGTCTTTTTATCAACCTGATTTCTTTCTTTGCTGGTCATTCATTTTTTGCATGATTTAGCTTATCTCTGCTAGCTTTTATTACTGTTTTCTATAGACTCCCTAGTTGTTTTGTTTATTTGGCCCCCTGTCTGTGTATGTACATCCCTTGTGACCTTGCTAAATGCCTTACTGATCTCTTTTGTTATCTCCCTTGATGTCTTTTTTGTGGCTTTTGGTTTTCTCCTCTCCCATGATTCAACTTTTTGGGAGTTGGAAATTTTGGGAGTTTTTTCAGGAGGGATTATTTTCTTATTTTTGTATGTTTCTTTGCTCATTTGTTTTGTGATGGGCTGATTATGGTGGAAACTTCTGTCTCTCATATGCAGACCTCTTTAGTGAATGCCTACCTTTCAGTGGTGTCCTCTGGGCATGGCTCATTGTTGCTCTTTGCCACTGTCCCAGGATCCAGACGCCTCCATGGACTTGAGATGGGAGGTTTAGTCTATTTAGCCTGGCAACCAGTCCTTGAGAGATGGGCCACAGTATTGTGAATGATCTCAAGGCAATCCAGGCATGCCTATCACAAGAAAATCAATTAATAACAATAGTTATAGTCACCCTGGTTATAGTAATAAATTCTCATCAATTATCACATCAAGTACAAATTGAATATTGACAAACCATGAGGACCAATAATTTACCATCCTTAACCATATAAAAGAAATTTATAATTATAGTATGAACACAAAACAAATCAAATATTGACCTACTATTGGCCCATAGTAAATATCTAATAAATTAAATAATTTTACCTTTACTAACAAAGGCAATAGCATAGAATTAACTAGCTATCTATAGATTAGAGGTTTATAAAAAGTTTGAGAGAAAGATGGCTTGCTAGGAAATAGATTATTTTTGAAAATAAGGTCATCTGTCCAACAAGGTATTTATTTAATTAACAAATTTCATGCAATTGAATGATAAGGAGGGATAATAGGCTATAATAAGCTGACTATGGTCATACCACCTCCCATCATCAAGATGTAGAGTATGCACTGATTATCTTGACATGGATGGGACCATCTCTTGTTAAAATAGTGTTTTCATTTTTGTCAGTTTTGCTGTTATATGGTTTAAAATTATAAATTTCTTCTATATTTTAAAATTTATTTGCATAAAATAAATGCTAATCATATTTTTCATGTACATAAAATTTGTGATTATCTGAATTTCCCTTCTTAGTGCATAGTGTGTATTTCTCTAATTCTGACTAGTTTTTGTAAAAGCTTAATTCATGCACAAGTAGCATTTTGCTTGTTTTTTCTTTTCTTTTTTTTTTTTTGGCACTGGGAATTGGACTCGGAGTCCTGTGCTGGGCGACACCCCGCGACTTTGAGGCAGGATCCTTCACAGTCACCCAGTGGCCCCAGTAAGCTCCAGCCTGTGCTCCTCCTGCCTCACTCTCCCCGAAACGTTGCCTTTTAAATCATCTTCACTGTGTATTTACTTAATATTTTATGGATTTTTATGCTTTTCTTTTTTTACGTCTCTTGGTTTTGATCTGTTGCTCTTTTTCCAATCTTTGGTGAGAACTTACATCATTAGTTTCAATGGCTTATCCAAAGGCATTCATTTGAGAATAGAAATTTGTTCTATGCATCGCTTTTACACTATTATATAAATATTGAGAAGTCATACATTCATTATTTGTAGTTGATTGCATTTTTTATTGTCTTTCTTAATCTCTTCTGGATTTACTAGTTGTTTTGTTGAATATTGGTTATGTGCATTTAGCATGTAGATGAACATGAAAGACTTTTGTTCCCATAAAAACAACAACAACGATGACTACATACCAGATGCTTGAAAAGCTAAACCTCCCTGAGTTTGCAAACAGCAGTGCACAGAAGGAAGTTCCAATGAAGCATGGCCCTGGCCATACTTAGAGCAAAGCATAGGTCCCTCCTTGTCCGGAGAGAACAGAGAGAGAAGGAAGCACCAAGGGAGCCCTTGGAAGTGACATGGACTGTGAGTCTGAGTGGAATCCAGAAGAGTTCAGAAATAAAAAGAAAACAAAATCTTGATCAGGTGCATACACTTTTTCTTCACAAGAAAATAGTATGAAAGATGACCAGAAGGTTTTGATAACCATGCGATTCATTCATTCTTGTTTGCATTTGGATCCTGAGTCCCACACAATTGAGCCAAAAGGTTAAATGGTATATTTGATTCTGTGGTTCAAGTATCTGCTGGATGTAAATATTGGTGAAATAAAAGGAAGCAAAAGCTGCAAATGAGCTTAGAATTGTACTAATTAAAAGTAAAACAGTGGGATGGTGAAACTCAGTGAAACTCTAGGGGAAACAGGTTAATTACTTGTTCATCCTTACTGCTGATAGAAGTCAGGACACGTTATCCAGTCAAACAGACAAATCTGCACAGATGTAAATATGGGTGGAGGTGTACAGATGGAGGGTTTTAGATATTTACCTATAATGTATAACAATTTTTCTAAATAGTATTTTTCATTTCAGAAATCTGAAATAAAATTATAATGCATATAGGATGAAAATGAACATAAAATTAAGAGAAATCAGAATAGAAGGGGATTCAGAGGTATTCAAGTTCATGAAATTAGAAGTGTAAATAAATATATAGAGAAAGTTGAGAATTTTCTGATCATGTGCTTGTCATTAATTTTTGGCATGGTCTCATGCTGCCAGAAAACACCCCCAAATTTTAAAGTTATAACTTGTTATAAGTCTTTCTCATGACCTATTATAATGTACTGTAGAAAAGGTTTTATGTGGAGTTGAATACATAAATGCTGTTTCCTTTTGAACTTACGTGTTCTGTATGCTGGTTGAATCACATTTCTCATTCACATTTTAAATTCTTATTAGTAGCTTATTCTGTTCCCTCTATCATCTACGAGCAACAACTGTTACAGTCTTCTACTATGGTACAAAATTTATCAACTTTCATCTTATTTTTTTCCTTTTTCCCTTTATGAATTTTGAAGCTCCTTATTCATGGTGTACAGGTTTAACACTGGGATATGCTCTTCATGGATATAACTGATCCTCACTGTGAATTATCTTTAAGAATGGTTTTTGTCTTAAAGTTTACCTTACGAGATTAACATCGTTACTGCAGCTTTCTTCAGGTTTTTGTTTTTAAAGAGTACTTTTTTTCACATTCTTTTTACTTTTACAATATCATACTTTCTTATACCTAAGATGTGTGTAAGCAAAGTCAAGTTTTTGGTTTGAGTATCAAAGTCTGTACTAAAATATCAGTATTTAATGTACCACATCTCATTCAACTACATTTACTGTGATATTAAATATTGAATTATGTTGTCTATATTACTGCCTCTTTTCTATCAGGGATATTGCATGAAATATATTCTATATTGCATGTGTCTTTTTCTCTTATTTTATTTTAGTTTTTAAGAAGCATTTGATTATTTTCCAAGTTAACTTTTCAACTATATATTTTTTACTACTCTTTTACAAGTTATTTATAACATGCTAGATCTAATTGTCTTATCGATAACCAAGTTAGATCACTAGAAAGGTAAAAAAATCTTCCCCATTCTTCTGCTTTGTCTTCTTGCTTGTCTGGCATCTCAGCTGCGTGTGTATCTTCGCGAACGCCAGGCGTTATCCGTCGGCAATGTGTAGTCATATTGATTCTTCCCGACTCGCATTCTGGTACATTTGGGTGCTCACGAATCCCTTCTGCTGTGCTTGTTTACAACTGATGCTCACGTGGGTAAATGTAAAATCAATGTTTTCTTGTTAAAGAAATCCACGCGGTATGCCGCTGTTCGTGAGAAAAGGAGCTGCAATGTATTGTGCGGTTTTGACACAAAGAAAAATGCCAAAAATTGCAGAGTGTAGAAGAAAAACACTAAAGTACAACGTTTAACTAATTTTACATTAAACACATTTCCTCACATATATGAAGAAAAACTGATGACTTGAAGATGCACTTTTTAAACAAAAAAGTTGATCAAAACTTTAAATTTAGGAGCAGATCACCAGCTACATCTTTGAGTATTTCAAGGGATGCTCAGAAAAGAGGGAAAAAGTAGCAAGGTAGAGATTGGGTAAATGGAAAAGAAATAGCAAGATGGAGCTGTTGAATCCAAATGTTTTGAACAATCCATTAATAGCAAATAATATGTCAGAACTTTTCAATACATTACAGAATTTATTTAAATTTAAGTTTAAATTAATAAGGAAAGTCCAGTGTCCCCAGTTATACTAACCACATTTCAAGTGCTCAGAATTGTAAAATATTTCCAACAGCATGGTTGTATTTGATAATGCTCTTAACTTTAAGTGGGAAATTGCCTTTCCAAACTGTTTAAAATGTGATGCCCAATTTTTTTGTCTTAATGAAAAAAATTTAAATGTCAAGTAACAAATAGTTTAAAAAATGTGGAAAAAGTTATATTATAAAAACTGGGTATATGACTGCTAAAGTAGCCCTTCAAATCAAGAAAAATTGCAAAATTCATCACTTAAGAATGTCAAAGTGGTTTATTAAGTACACGTAGAAATTCTAAATGGACATGTGCAAATATACATGTTAGTGGAGCTTCAAAGTAAACAAGAACCAAAGCCCAAATGAACTGAATTGAAAAATAGACAAATCTAAAGTTACAATTTGAAATTTCAATACTAATATCTTAGTAATCGATAGCACATATAAACAAAATTAATGTTAACAAGTAGACGATTTGACTGACATTAATTTCACATCAAATATTCACAAATAGAAACCAAATTCTTGGCAATGAAACATAATTTAGGGTTTACATTTCTACATTCAATAAGTTTGCTATGGAAATCATTTACAGAAAGAGGAGAAAAGGAATAAATTAAAACTTGACCAAACAATAATTAGAGAAGATTAAAGGAGAGTAGTGTTGCAATAAAAGATTAACAGAGAAAAGCAGATGAAATTTCTATAGCAGAAGGCAGTTGGGCACACACACATGTAAACGCCTACACATACACACATATGCACATAGTTATACATGTACACACACACGTAGCACATGTACATGTACATCTGGACCTGTGCATGCAAACATGCATCTGCATACATACACATGGCACACATACACGCACACAGATATACATGTGCACACATGTAGCACATGTGCACACACATGCACATAGGGACACATGCATACACACACACATACACGTGGCACACAAGCACACACACGCGCACCTCTGTCAAGCATGTCTTATCAATGCTGTGTGAGAGTTCAAGTGGCTCCGTGTACTCACTGACACTTGCTGTGATCAAATCACTAGCCGCAGACATTCTGAAGGTGCACAGTGATATCTTATTGTGATTTTAGTTTGAACTTTTAAAACAGTTACTATTGCGCTTATTACTCATTTTGTCATTCAGAAAATTCTTATGTTTTAACATCACTTATAATATGGTGAATATGAAATGAAATATTACTAAAAAATATTGGTACATAAAATTTCAAGCTGCTTGCTAGACACATAGTATAATTTATTCAACTTGTCGTTCACTTTAATATATTGCACAAGCAGACAAAATAGCCCATATTGAATGCTTTAGTATGGCTATCCTTTAGTGATGATTTTTTATTTTTCTACAAAATGACTATAACAGAACTGCAATCCCCAGATCCTGAAAATAAAGTAAATTGTAATTAGAGAACAATGTTTGGAAAAACTAAAAGGACCACCATCATTCTGAAATGAATCCAGAAGAAAATTTTCTACTTGAATGATAGTAAGTTGTTATGGAGTATGATTGTTAATCTGAAGCTCACAGAAGGCTTTCAGCCTGGCGGGGCAGCTCAGGGGTACAAAGGTTGCCCAGCATCAGAGAAATCCTGTGCTTTGTCTCCAGCACCAAAACAAGATGAAAACCTTTCAGGATCAAGCACTTAGTATTTCCTGAGCCCGAGCTGCCCTCTGTTCCCTTTCCGTAAATGATGTGTATATATGTTACATCTGAGAATTAGTTGATAAGTAATGAATAAAATATTTTAATTTACCATGATGTTTACACAATGCAATAGAATTACCAGACTTTTATTCTACGACATATTTTAGAAGCAGGAATTATGTTCCATTCTAACGACATTTTATTAATTTTATTGATCCTCACAAAAACTCTCTAAGATGGTGAAATTATTCTCTGGTTTTGCCAGTGAGAAATCTGAGACAGAAAGAACCAAGTTGCTGATAATCGCACATGTACTGAGTAGAGGAATTGGGATTTGAACACACACGATTTTCTTCCTGTATTGTTACTATCAAGTCAATAATTTATTTCTGTTCTGGCCCATCGTGACATCATTATTCACCGCTGTGTGTACACATACAGGATCACGGGATTTTTCATATAAACTAAAACGTTTAAAAAAAAACTTTTAGTCTTTTTTTTTAAGGAGGAAAAATTACCTGATTATTGTCCTTTTTCATCTTCAGACTTGGGTAAGTAGGACACAATGCAGACAAGGAAACCAGGGGAGGAATCTCATTCCCCCAGCACTCCTGACCCCCTTGGAGGGTGACCCAGCACCTGGACCACCGACTCGTCCGCCCTGCCCCCTGGGAAGAGGACCTCAGCCAAAGACATCACAGACACGGCCGGCGGGGAGACTGAGGCTGGAGAACGGAGATGGACCGCGGGCCGGGAAAGAGCAGTGGTTCAGCCCGACAGCGCGCTCTGGGTCGGGGACCCGAGAAAGCCGGCTCGGAGTTAGGGGCCGCGGGCTGTAGCCTTGAACAGAGGGACCTGGTGGGGGGTGCGGGCCCAGCCTGCGCTCAGCCGTGCGCCCGTCCTGGCCCACGCGGGTGCTGTGTCCACGGGGCGTCTGGCCGGCTCTCGGGCTCTCCGGGGCTGGGGAGCGGGGGGTGCGGAGGAGCTGGGGGCGGCGGCACGGCCGGGGTGGGGGTCACGGGTGCTGCCCCGGACCTGGGCCACCCAGGTCCCCTCCCCGCCCGGCTTCGGGGGCTGAGCACGCGGCACGGCCGGGCCTGTGGACAGCTGTGGCCACGGGAGCCAGGCGGACGCCACAGGCGGGCTCGGGGGCCGTGTGGGGCCCACGCCCCACTCCCGGCCCTACCTGCAGCTCCGCGGACACGGCCCCGGGTGGACCGCTCGGCTGGAAAGGTGAGGCGGGGTTCAGGGGACCCACGGCCTCGGGGTAGCGGTCTCCTCCACACGCGGTGGACGCGGGCACTGCGGGAGGGAGGGAGACCCCCACCATCTAAAGCGCGGAGGGTGCTTTGTTTTTCTGAACTCGTTTGTCTTTTTCTTCAGTGAACTTTTTTCATGCCTGTTTCCTTTCTTGTTTTCTTTTCATTTGCTCTATATTATGCTTTCTGTTTATTTTTTATCTTGTTTGTTCCTTTATTTGACTTTTGTCTATTTGCTTCCTTTTCTCCTTAATAAGATCTTCGTCTCACTTTTCTCTCCTCTTCCTTGTGTTCCTGCTCTTTACTTTTCAAATTGTACTTTTTTATTGTTCCATTCCCTACCCCTCTATCTTTGCTAGCATTACTGTTACCATTACTATTTAGATATTTATTTTACACTATGCTCTTATTGTTGAAGCTTTTGGATTGCTAATCGTAGTGTAATAGTCAATGCACTGAGTTGATATCTCCTGGAGGTCAGTATTTGGTCGGTATTTGTGTCTATGTTATAATTAGAGACTATTTTTCTTGTAAAGCTTGTGCCATGGTAGCTTTCATTGGTTCTTAGGCTGTGCCAATATCCAGCTTGTCTCTGCCCTCTCATTTCTGCCCACTTGGTTGCTGTTGCCGGCGTGACACTGTTGCTGCTATTAATTCATTTCCACTAAATGCCAGGGTCTGGTTTGTCTTTGTGTCACAGACATCACTGTGGTTTATTCCTGAAGAATCGGGAAGAGGTCAAAGGCCCCGCACCCTGCTTCCCCACAGTGACGGAGGTGGCTGACCCGAGCCAGAGGCAGAGGCCAGCATTCAGCCACACCCACCGCCCATTCCTGGGGACAGGGAAGCTGCCGAGGTCTGCAAAAGCAACAACCTCCTTCTGCTCCGCTGACCCACAATCCTCAGGGTACACACAAACCCCCAAAGAGCAGAAACAGGAGAAAACAAGGCAGTATTTCCTCCAAGATTCTCAACTTCCCCCAAAATGATCCATGAGAAACTGATGGGGAGAAAACCAAAAACCAAAAGCATTTTTAGAGATGATATGAGTCTTTAATAGAAGATCAAAAAAAAAAAAAAAAACCCCAATAAAACAAAAACCAAAAATCTCCACTGGGAAATTCTTAGGACAACAACAAAATAAAAATAAAAACAAATTCAGCAATGTGGCAGGCTATAGAATAAATACCCAGAAATCAATAGTGTTTCTGTATAGTAAGAATGAACCCACTGAGAAAGAAATCAGGAAAACAGTCCCATTTACAACAGCCTAAATGAATTAAATTCCTTGGAAATGACTTAGGCAACTAAGTGAAAGACCTAAATAATGAAAGCTGCAAAAGATACTGAAGTGTTCTTTAAAACAAGGAAGACATCTTGTTCTTGGACACTGTATTGCCAAAAATGTTGTATAGATTTAATACAACCCTTATCATAATACCACCAATTGTTTTTTTTTACAGAACTAAAACAAAATTCCAAATTTTATGTGGAACCAGAAGTGATGCAAAGTGGCCAAAGCAATTGTGAAAAAAAAGAGCAAGGTAAAAAGCATTCCAGTCAAACTTCCAGTCCCACCATCGAGCTCCGAGCTCCCATGCTAACAAGAGCAGGGTGCGGGCACAGAGCCAAGTGCAGCAAGCAGTGGAATAAAGCAGAGGACGCACCAACAAACCCAGGCACTTTCCACCAGTTGAGTTTCAACAAAGGGGCAAATAATATACAGAGGAGAAATACAGTTCTTCAACAAATAGCACTTGGAAACTAATTGTCCACATAAAGCATAATGATTTTTTTCAAAAGACATGGTCTTTCTTATAGTTCAAGTTGGCCTTCAATTCACTGCACTCCCCAGGCTAGCCTCAAAAACTAGTGTCAGGGCAGTTCTCATGCCTCAGCCTCCTGAATGCTGAGATTACAGGTGTGCACTATCACACCTGTAACAGGGGACTGAATCTTGATCTGTATTCTTCACCCTGTAATTGAATAAAATAAAATAAATGCCTATACATAAGAACTAAAAACATTGAGTCTACTAGAAGAAAAAAATTGGTAAAATTCTTCTAGATATAGGCATCTGCAAAGACTTTCTGAAGATAATCCCAATTGTACAGGAAATAATACCCAAAATCAATGAATGAGATTGCACTAAATTAAAAATCTGCACTGCAAAAGAAACAACCAGCAGAGTGTAGACACAATATACAGAAAGGGGAAAGATTCTTACAAGGTACTCCTCAGACAAAGAACTAAAACCTAGAATATATTATGAACTCAAAAATATTAGGTTGCCAAAAAATAAAGGACTGAATTTAAAAATGTGTAATTGAAGAAGAAATACAAATGACCAATAAACACAGGAAAACCTGTTCAGCATCTTTAGCCTTTAGAAAAATGCAAATCAAAACAACCCTGAAATTCCACCTTACTCCAGTTGCAATGGGCATTATCAAGACAAATAACAAATGTTTGTAGGCTGTGAGGAAAAAGGAGTCTTTACACATTGTTGTTTGGTAGATAAAGTAGCACAACCACTTTGGAAATCAGTACAGAGACTTCTCAAAAACTAGAAGTAGAAATTCCATTTGACCCAGCGGACACCTTTCCTGGGTATCTTCCCATAAGACCTAAAGCCATTCCAGCCCAGGGGTACATGTGTATCCTCACTGACAGCAGCACAGCTCACACTAGTTTAGTTATGGAAGTCTGCTATATGTCCACCAACAAATGAATGTGTAAAGAAATGTACACATACAATACACAATGGGGTATTACTTAGTCATTAAGAAGGATACATTCAGATAATTTTTAGGAAAATGAATGAATAAGGTTTGAAAAGAAAGGATGGGAATAGGAAAAAAAAAGGGGAATCAAGACACATATCATGCACAAATACAAATTCCATATAAGGAATGTGATAATCATGTATACCTAAATTGTA